>QGOB01001453.1:0-84348 GCA_003313055.1 Termitomyces sp. MG145
CAAGAAAAAGCATTGAAATTGTTTAACTTTTTCTTTTTTGTTTCTCAAAATAAATTTTATGTAATACATCAGAAAAACTAATTAGAAATTATTTGACACCTTTCTAATGGGTTTTTCTTCTCAAAAAATCTCCCAATCTCTGCAGTGCAAGGATCACTACTCAAAGCCATTGAAATATGGCTTGAATGCACCACCTGTCAACCTGGTCATGGATGGATGCATGACAGCCATTGCAGGATTAATTAGCTAGGAAGAAGACCAGAAAACTGCAGCATTGCTGCCTTCCTCTCAGCAAGGTTATCAGCACAGCAAAATTACCCTGTACATAACATAGAAATGCTTGCTGGAGTAGAGGCTGTGCTTTGCCATTATGTCATACTGCAGGGAGTCAAATTCAGATGGTTAACAGACTATAAAGGATTGATTCACCTCATGAAGCAGAAGAACTTGTCAGTTAGATAGGCTCAATGGTTAAAACAAGATCTCTGAATATAATTTTGAAATAGTATATGTACCAGGAGCTGAGAACATACTCTCAGATGTTTTATCTTGCCTATACTCATATAATTTATCTCACTTTAAGGGCTCAAAGTGAACATATGTACTTTGATGTTATTGAGTGCAATCTTTATGGATTTGATACTGGTGTGTCCAAATCTCCTGTGCTAGACTTCAAGGGATGTCAGTTGCATCTGAGATTGAGCTGTGAGCACTGTGGGGTTATTTGGTTCCTCGAGGGTGCTCAGTAGGTACTTTTTTCCAGCTTTGGTGCCATGCATCACTTCCTTCCCATTTGGGTCCTGGAAGCATACCTGGCCACCACCAAAAACAACACTGAAACCAGCCCTGTCAAACTTGGTGATTGAGATGAGGTTTGATGCCAAACCTGGTGCATGTAAGGCATTTTTAAAAGTTAGTTCCAATGACCCTTGATCTGTTCAACAGATTTTCTTCACTGTGCCCCTCCTGACTCCCTTGAACATTGCACCTCTCAGTGCTGCTCTGCCTTCAATTGGAGTTTGTAACTCCTCATAGTTGGTAAAAACTTCTTAGTTAATGAAAAAATGGTTGGTTGCTCCAGAGTCAGCATAGGTGGGGGTATTTAGGGTATTTGCTGCACACATGCCAGTCCACTTCACTATCTCTCAATTGTTGGGTGGTCCTTGAAGGATTGCTGACAAGGCATATGTATTGTGTACCTGGGCCAGTGCCTGGGTGGCATTTGCAATTGCTTTGTTTGCCAACAGCATTGTTTGTGGCATTGATGCTTCATTTGTCAACGTTTTTGTGGTGGCTCTCCCTCTGTTCTGGAAGTTGGGGGGGAACTGACCTTCTTTTCCTCTCCCTTTGCAGTAGCAATTTTCAATAACATAGCTATTTTGGCAACAGTTCAGGTTTGTACACACCAGTCTGGTTTTTTCCTGACTGCTCTGTGCCTCTAAGGCCATTGCCAAATATCCCAGCCTTTTGTTTTTGTTGTACCAAGCAGTTCCAGTGCATGGTGAGTGCTGTGGTTACCTCTTTTAATTCCCTCATTGAGTATAATCCAGCTACTACAGCATTCCATGACTCTGGTAGGGAGGTGAGCAGGATAATGCAAAAAGTTGTGTCATCTACCTTAGCTCCTTTTTTGCATGTGATTCTCCACTTCTCTCTCAGGTCTTCAACATGCTTGGTGAAGTCCATTCTGTCAGTGAATTCTGTCATGTGTAGCCATTTTTCTGCATTTAGTGCAGCTATTTTGGAGTATACTCCATAGTTGTTGGTGAGTGTTTTCTATGCCTCTGCTGCTGTGCCATCCATCTTAATTTCCAGACTCACAGGATTTTTCATGTTGTACACAATTAGGCCAAGTGCCTATGTGTCTTTCTTCTCTCATTCCTCCAGTGATGGTTTTCTAGAGGACCACTTGGTGGATTTTTCCTTGATGAGTTTTGTGTCTGGGATATCAGGGGGTTTCTGGATTGTGCTGTCCAGGTAGCCTCAAGCACCACTTGCTTGAGCTGCAATTAGGACTTGATTTTTAAATGTCATGTAATTTGTCCCATTAAAATGGTTTTCTTCTGGGAAGTTTGGTGGGTTTGTCAAGTTTGTGGACATTTTTGTGTGTGTGGTGCATGTGGGTGTGTTCAAAAGATATGTCTATGTATATATATATGAGTTGTCTTGTGTGTGAGTTCCAGAGCAGTGGCTTGATGCAAACTTTTGTGGAGTGCTATGGGACCTATAACCTGCAGAAGTATACAGTGAGTTCCTCAGTCACTCCAAGACAGCATGAACAACTGAGGGTGGCTGTGCATTTGTTTAGATTATCTAGGTGGAAAATAATTAAGGTTTAGTTGTAAACAAAACCAATCATGAGCCACAGGAGTGGCAAAAAAAAACAAGAGGTATCTATAAAAAAGAAATAGATAAGATGAAAGATTGATAATGTATCTGATGCTCCAGACTGTCATGTAAGTTTTCCTTCAACAGGTGCATCATTTAATTATGTTGCAGAATGAAGCATTTGCATGGAATGGCAGTCAGAAGGGGAAGTTTAAGGAAAAGTACTTTCCAGCAGTAGTCATGCCAGTAGTGGCACACTGTCAGGTCTCGCTGACAATGAGGGCTCAGCTACATTGGTGAGTCCTTACTAGGCAAGCTCGGGAGGCCAAGTACAGGTCCGGGGCTTCACAGGAGCTCTGGTACAGCTACCAGTGGCTCGGGGTGAAGTCCAGACGCTCCAGAGTATGAGTAGCAACATGCGTGAGGTCAAAAGTGCTCCAGGTAAAGGAGCACAAGTTCAGGGGGTCAGGTAGGTTCTTAATGGAGGGGAGGAATGGAGAATGGGAAGGTAGTATGGATTGGGGGATGGAAGTAGGTTTGGAAGTGGGTAGGAATAGGTATGAAATGAGTGGGGGATGGGTTGGTCAGGAAACTGGGGGATGGGAAGAGATACAGAACAGGGAGTAGAAATAGAGAGAAAGAGATATGGAATAGTAGATAGAGAAATGGAAGGAGAGATACGGAACAGAGAGACAAGTCACAGAATGGAAATACAAGGCATGGAGATGAGAGATGAGAGACAAGACAAGAGAGAGAGAGAGAGGCAAGAGAATAGATTGAGATAGAGACAGAGACAGAGAATATGGAAAATATGGAGAACTATGGTTAATATCAAGACTACTTGACTCATATGCTACCCTATGGTTTATGTACTATCCTTCCACCAAGTCCTGGGCAGGATTCTAGCCCAAGACTGTAGCATCTGATTCCAGCCAGGGACTGTAGCATCTGATTCCTCCAGCTAAGTCCCAGGACTGGCTCCCAGCCCTGGAGTTGTGATAGTTGTTGGGGCGTGCTGGCACGGGTTGCAGCAGTCTTGCGTTGGGTGGGTCAGTGGTCATGGTGCATGGTGGTGGCACCCACTGGTACCACAGAAGCAGGTGGCCTGGCAACGTGCTGACGGTTCATGGGAGGAATGTTGTGGAATGTTATGTGATGGCCAGGATGCTGGGAGTCCGAGTGTGTCTGGTGACAGGGAAGCCTTGGGGTGACATGTCAGCTGAGATGCCGAGGTTTGGTGATGGCTGGGGATCTGTTTGGAGATGGCTGCAGGTGTTGCTGATGCAGCATTGAGAGGTTGTTGGTGGTCCCAGAGGTGCGCAAGAGGTGTGGGGGAGGTGTGTGCTAGGGCTGGGGCAGCATATGAGAATCCAGAGATGGTGGGGTTGTGACACACACTAACTCTGGGTGTTGAAAAACTGAACTATCCCACCTAAAAAGTGTGAGAACTTATGAGCTGAAATTAAGCAGAAGATAGAAGCATGGGTTTATGAGAGATCAAACTCCTCCTATCATTCTCAATGGTTTGCAGCACTTAAGAAGGATGGCAAGAGTTTGAGAATAATGCACAGCTTAGAACCCCTCAACAAGGTTACCATTGCTCATTTCTGCACTACTTCTATAATCTGAAGGTCAAACTCTTGCAGTGGCATCCACATGTAGTCTAAAACATAGAAGCATAAAAAATAGACAAAAGACAAGGGAGGATATATTAGAAATGTTGAGGAAGGGATCTAGAACAAGGCATCTAAATGTTTGAGATATGATCCTATGATTGATCTCAAAGAAAGTTGCATTATGCTTAAAGAATGTTTGAGATGATGCATGATGTCATCTGTAACAAGAGGCACAATGTGAATAAAGGCTGAGTGGTTTCCAGGAAGTGAATCGCTTAGGCCTGATTTCATTAAGAATCTCTGTCTTCAGAGTTATAGGTCAGGAAATTAATATTACATCAATAAACTTCAATCAATTTGAATGGTTTTGTATGATAGAACTACCAAGCCCCAGAACTTTGATCAGAAAAAGCAACACTCACTGATACAATTCTGTATCCAAGTCCTAAGTCCTAGTTGAAAGAAATCAAAACATATGCTGAAAACTGTAAGCATAACAGGGAGACAACTTCTCAGAATTCTGAATGTATGGGAACACTTAAGGTAATTTACATCTCTGAAGAGCTAGAGAAATAATAATTGACCAAGAAATAGAACAGGATTAAAAATACCAGGATTGAGCAAACTTAATCCATGAAAGTACAACAAAGGAATGGCATTTGCAAAAGCAAAATACTATGGCTTTTTCCTGAGGTTGCTCAGAACAACAGCAGCAGGGAGTGGCTGCACTAGAGGTTGGGGAGTCAACCCTGCCTCTGCAGATAGAATTGGGTTGCTAGCAGTTGCAGCACATTGAGGCCTTGGCCAAGGTAGGAGGTTCATCCATGTTTGTGTGTTCTGAGCCAGGACTCTTGCAGGAGGAGTATCCTTTCTGAGAGTAGTGCCTGGCTAATGGGCCAGTATGTTGTGCTTTTCTTCTTGTCAGGGACTGCTGATTCCTTCCTAGTATGACTTATGCCACAATTACAGAGCCACCTACATTCTTCCCCACTTGGAGGTCACTCCCAGCAGGTACCTGATATCTGCAACTGCTGCTGGGACAAGCACTTCAGGTGCTTTTTCCAGGCCTGGTAACCAGGCAGAATCAAGAGAAAGAGAGGCAGTACTGAGGCAGGAAGACAAAAACTAGTGACCTTGTATGAAAGAGGTGATTAAGAAGTGAATGCCAGTAATCAAGATAGAGCAAGGAACTGATGGTTGTGGCCTTGAAGGCACAAGGCAGAGTTTGTGAAAAGGTGGCTTGGATGGGCAAGGCTGAAGATGTGGGTGGTCAAATGAGGCCTAGCATACTAAGGGCCTTCAGAGGTGCAAAAGGTTTAGACTTCCTTGTTCCTTTCTGGGAGCTTCAAGGAGATGAGTGATGCAAGGGTTCAGTTATTCTCTGGCATAGGTGGCACCTCTCTATGTACTTTTCCACAGCCTCACCCAGATGACCTTGAACTCTAAGTTTCTATTCAGGATGGCAGGGAAGAGGCATGTGTTCCTAATAGAGGAGCCAGAGCCTATGCATTAGTAAGTGGTGGACTCTTCTTGCAGTTTTTCTCTTCTCAATTCAGGCATTCTCTAGGGTCTCTGAGGCTAGTGAAGCAACTCTGTCAGGAGGTGACCAAGTTGCAGCATGAAGTTGTGAGGTTGAGAAGGGTGGCAGTGCTAGTAAGTTAAACACCCTTTGGAAGGCATGTCTATCTTCAAATATGTAAGGAGGCATGTTGGTGTCTAAGGGAGCTGTGACATTCAGGCTAGCAGGGAAGGAGGTGAGGTGGACTGAGGTGAGGAGAGCTCATGTGGGAACACTCTTTGGGATTAACAGGTGCAGGTGTGAGGGTGGGACCAGGGTTGTGGATTGTTAGTGAGCAGGGCAGGCACAGCACTTCCTTGAGCTTCTTGGTGAGTGGGAAGATGTGATCTGGAGTTCCTACTGACCCAATTTTTTAGAGTGACTACAGGCCTATCAGGGGCTGTTGGATAAGGTGTCCATAGGACCTTCATCTAGGGATGAGCTGTGTATGAGTTTCCTAGAGTATTGGCTGCCTCTAGAGATTGAGCAGAGGATAGAGGATTTGGAGTGGCTAGAAGAGTTTCATGGTTAGACTTAATATTGTTAGGAAGGCCTCCTAGAGTGAACCACCTGGGGCTTGGCAGAGCTTATACCAAGCTTGGGCAAAGTGCTCTAGGCACTTCAGGAAATTATGTATGTTTCTTGAGAAACATTGATTAGAAATGTATTGTATCATTTTCTAAGATGCTTTTCTCAAGTAAAAATTATTTAATAAATTAAGAAACAGTTAAATAAAATGATTAGTTTCCCAACATAAAGTAAACTCAGCCTATCTGGCCAGCGAATACCACCCTCTGTCCTGAATATGTCAGGATTGGGAACCACATGCCCATGATGTTTTTCCTAACCCATGTCAAATTTGGGCTCAAAAGCATCATGCCAGGAGGATATTGTAGAGCAGAGACCAGTTACTGTGAAGAAACAGAGTGACAATTAATTGAAGAGAATGTAAACTGTGAACAGAGGGAGGTAGATAACCTCAGTGAATGATAAAGCACTTATATATTGTGTATATACCTGTGAACAAAGGTAGATACTAATTTATGTGAGAACAAGCTAATAGTGCCATAATAAAATATGTACTTACGCCTCAGTGAATGATAAAGCAAGAGGTGTGGTGAAAAAGTTCAATGGAAAATATACCTAATAATTATGTAATATTATGACTGTATTCAAGTATCCTCAACACTCCCCCTCAATATAAACTGCAGGTCAGACAACACTAAGGAGTTCACAGATCTTTTGAATTTGACTTTAGCAAGTGACTTGGTAAAGATAATTATGATCATATTGGAGATAGGAATGTAGTGGACTTGGATATGGCTGGAAGGAATGGTCTGTCAGATGAAATGAAAATGAATGTCAATATGCTTTGTGTAAGTGTGGAAGGTGGTGTCTTTTGACAAGCAAATTGCACCTTGACTGTTGCAGAAAAGGTCTGTAGGTAAAGTAAAAGAATGTAAAAAGGAAAGTTTGGTGAGTATCTTAGTAATCCAGATAATATCTGTGCCTGAGGGCAACATATTTGGATTCAGTGCTGGAAAAGGTGACAATCAGCTGCTTTTTTAGAGCTCCAGGAGATGGCACCCAGTCCTACAAAGAATGCAAACCTTAAAATGGAGTGACAATGTTGAAAAGAGGCCCAGTCAGCATCAGAGTATCCAAATACCTTGGGGTCAGAGCTACCAAGGACTAGCCTTTTATCAACTGTTCCTTGCAGATACCAGAAGATGCAAACAACAGCTATGAGATGAATAGTTCTGGAGGCATCAAGATACTGTGAAAGAACATAGATGGAATATGCAATGTCTGGGCATGTCATGACAGCTGCATACATGAGAGATCCAATTATTTCTTGGTAGCAAGTTTTCTCTGTGGGCAAAGTAACAATTGGCAAGACTGAGTTGGAATCAGGGGTGAAATCAGCTCCTAGGCAGTGCTTCACAACCCCAATGATTGAATTTGGATCCCTATATCTGGTTCAGGACTACTAAGTTCTGAACATGATGACAGTTAAGGCCTGCTATCTCTTGCCACTCATCTCTGAGCTTGTCAACAACCTATAAGGCACATGTTACTTCACCAAGTTGGATGTCTGTTGGAGCTACAACAATGTGCAGCTCAAAGAAGGAGATGAGTGGAAGGTAGCATTCCAGACCAATTGCAGACTCTTTGAACCCTTGATAATGTTCTTTGGCCTGACAAATAGCCCTGCCACATTTCAGACAATGATGAACAACATTTTTTGCAATCTGATTGTGGAAGGAGTGGTCTGCATGTATTTTGATGACATCCTCATTTACACCAAGACCCTAGAGGAACACCATTAGATCACACATGTTGTCCTAGAGTGCTGCCACCAGCACATCAACTCTATCTCAAGTCCAAGAAGTGTGAGTTTGAGCAGACCAGGATTGAGTATCTTGGTCTAATCATCTCACACAGAATGGTGGAGATGGACCCCACAAAGGTGGCTTGGGTGGCAGAGTGGCCAGAGCCAAAGAACAAGAAGGAAGTGCAAGCCTTCTGAGGCTTCAACAACTTTTACTGGAGGTTCATTCAAGACTTCTCTCACCATGTGCATTTGCTGTTTGACCTCACTGTCAAGGACAGCATATGGTGTTGGGAGGCCCTGCAACAAGATGCCTTTAGTATTTTCAAGCAAGCTGTTACTTTGAAACCTGTCCTCCTCTCCCCCAACAATGCCTCCCCTTTCAGGTCAAAGCAGACAGCTCCAACTTTGCTATGGGAGCAGTGCACTCCCAAGAGTCAAAGAAGGATGGCAAGTGGTATCCTGTAGCCTTCTACTCCAAGAGTCTGAATGCAGTAGAACAGAATGATGAGATCTACAATAAGGGGATGCTTGCCATTGTTTGATCCTTTGAAGAGTGGTGGCATTTCCTCAAAGGTGCTAGATATAAGTTCAAAGTTTGGATGGACCATATAAACCTTGAGTACTTCTAGACAGTGAAGAAGCTTAACCACTAGCAAGCATGTTGGTCTCTGTATCTAGCCAACTTTGACTTCTTGCTACACCACAAACCAGGCCAAAGGATGGGCAAGCCAGACACATTGTCCTAGAGAGCTGACCATGGTACTGAAGCCAGAGATAACAACAACAACATTATCCTCCTCAAGCCCAAGCTCTTTGCTGTGCATGCTCTAGAAGGCATGGCAATCCAAGAGGATGAAGCAGACATCCTTAGGAAGATCTGCCAAGGAAACTGGCAATGTATACAGGAAGACATGATGGCCCAGGCTGCTCAGACATTACAGGCCAATAAGAGTAAGGGTGTGAAGTTAGTACACACTAATTAATGGTGCAATGAAGGGGGGACTGCTAACCTTTTGCAGGCACATTTACATCCCCAACATCCCCAACTTGCAGTGCTAGATTGTTGAGCAACACCACAACTCTCACATTGCCAGGCACTCCAAGCATTGGAAGACCCTGAAGTTAGTGTTACCCAGTGCCACCTTGGTGGACTTCATCATGGAACTTCTAGAAATACACAGATATGATGCCATCAGGGTGGTGGTGGACCTCTACAGTAAGCAGGCACACTTTATCCCCACTCACACTACCTGCTCTATCATGGGGGCTGCCAACATCTACCAGAAGAACATCTGGAAGCTGCACAGTCTTTACAATGCCTACATCTCTAATTACAGGCCTCAGTTTGTAGCAGAGCTCACCTGCAAGCTGTACTGCCTCCTCAGCATGAAGCTGCACACCTTCACAGTGTACCACCCCCAGTCCAATGAGCAGACAGAGAGGGTCAATCAGGAGCTAGAGCAATACCTGCACCTGTTCTGTAATGAGCAGCAAGACAGCTAGGATGAGCTGCTCCTAGACATGGAGTTTCAGTACAACAACCATGTTCATGCATTGACTCAGTACTTTTTCTTCCTCCTAGACACTGGTTGCCACCCTCATATGGGCTTTGAACCTCATGCATGTTCCTTGGACAACTTGGCCATGAATGAGTTCATAGAAAGGATGAAGGTGGCACAGGACAAGGCAAAGGCCGCTCTGAGCAAGGCAAAGGATGACATGGCCCACTACTATGATTGCAGTTGCACTCCAGCCCCAAAGTACCAATTGGGAGACCACATCTACCTTGGCACATCTAATATCACCACAACACAGCCTTTGCAGAAGCTGTTGCACTGCCATCTAGGACCTTCCTGGTGGAGCAGCAGGTAGGCTCTCTGGCTTACCAGCTGCACCTCCCAGTCAGTCTGTATCAGCTCCACCCAGTGTTCAACATAGTAAAGCTCTTTCCAGTGCTGGAGGACCCCATTCCAGGCTGTTTTTCAAGGCTGTCACTACCTCCAGTCCTGGTAGATGATGACAAGCAGTATAAGGTGGAAGAGATACTAGATAGCTGCCTGTTCAGACAGAAATTGCAGTTCAAGTGGAAAGGCTATGGTCTAGAAGACATATCTTGGGAACTGCAGGAGAATGTTCACACATCAAGGCTGGTCTGGGACTTTTACCAGCAGCACTCCAATATGCCAAAGGCTATTTGCAGAGTCTACCCCTATGTTGCCTGCTGACATGGCCCTCCAGAATTCCTTCTACTCCATGCATTAGGAGACCATATCCTAAGACAGCATGATGTCAGGGGACACTTTGCTCACTTCCAAGCTACCTCTGGAAATTCTCCATTCCACTCCCATTCATCTCTAGTGCATCTTCAGGGATCCACATTCCCTCACTCATTGGTTTCCTGGGCTTGATTGCTGAGCCCCAGAAGCTCAATCATTTATCCCTGGAGTTTTATCATTTGCCTTTAGGGCTCCATTAGTTAGTGGATTTCCTCTTTGGGGCAGTTTGGTGGCTTAGATGTCCTGTACAGTCTGTTCCTGCACTCTCTGAACCCTTGAAAGTGCCCTCTACTCCTCCATCAGCCCTATCTTTTGGTCCTACTCCCAGCCCACAGACTGCACCAGTTCTCTGTCCATAGCACCTGCAACTTGCTTGCTCCCATTTGCCTCCATTTGCATTTGCTTCCATTTGCCTCCGGGTTTTTGATTGTTCTGCTGATGCCATCAGCTCTGATCTGCCTCTGAGTCTTCAATCATTCCATGACATCATCTGATGTCATTGCTTCTGGGTTTGATGCCCAGTCAAGGCAACCTCTAGAGTTTTGGATCATTTGCAATGTTTTCCCCTTTTGGTTGTGGTGGCTTATGCATACTGTACAGTCCCTTCCCATGCTTCTGAACCCCCAGAAGCATCCACTTTTGCATAGGGGTTCCTCAGACTTGTTCTCTTTGGATCCCCCTTTGCCAGGTGTGTAGTTATGCTTGTAGATACTGTACAGTACTAAATATATTTTTGGATCTCTCTTTGCCAGCTGTGTAATTGAGCCATAGCCTCCAGAGGTTGCCCTTACAAGAGGAGCAACAAAGGGTTAGAAATCTTGCTCTAGCTAAAAAGCAGGAAAGGCAACTGCTCACAAAGTATTAGAGGAGCAACAAAGGCTTAGAGACCTTGCTCTGGCTGCAAAGCAGCAAAGACAAGAGGCTTAAAGGACTTAGGCATATTGTTATGGCTGAAGAGCAGGAAGAACCACCACAGGCATTAGCTACTCTCCGTATAGAAAGGCAGGAAATAGTTGGACTGGTACAAAAGCTGAATCATATTTAACTTTGAGGTTGGTCAACCAATTACTGCTCCAATGTTTGGCCTTTTTGGAAAGATTCATATGGTGTTCAACAATCACCTAAGCAAAGAATTGTAGAAAATCACATGACATACAGCTGCATCCTGGCTTCATAATGATGTATATATCATGTGATTTGGTCAAGAACTTGTTTATTAATCAATCAAACAAAATATTCAATCATGCTTTGAATTTTGAACATAAGGGCCTAACTGAGCTTACAAGGTTGAGGCTGGGATTAAGCCTTAAATTCTGAATGCAAGGCCCTAACCAAGCTTGCAAGATTGAGGGTGAGATTAAGCATTGAGTTTTGAACACAAAGCTCCAACTGAGCTTGTGAGGTTGGGGCTAAAATTAAGAATTGAGTTATGAACATAAGGTACTAACTAAGCTTGCAAGGTTGGGGCTGGAATTAAGCATTAAGTTTTGAACACAAGGCTAACCAAGCTTGCAAGGTTGGGGCTGGAATGAAGCATTAAGTTTTGAACACAAGGCCCCACCCAAGCTTGTAAGGTTGGGGCTGGAACTAAGCATCGAGGTGGCTGACAAGCTCTAACTGAGCTTGCAAGGTTGGGGCCAGGATGCAGTTGGGGTTTCCCCCAATGAGCTGTGTACCTGTGCTGAAGGTACAAGATGTAGCTCGTCAGTTTTAGCGGGAGATCGGTCGTGACACAGTCACGCGAGCGCTACAGTGATGAATGACATAAGCCAGGGTCGACAAATGCCAGTTGCCACGAGTTGGCCTTGTTTTTGTCTTTAAATGTATTGACCTTCGTAAATCTTGACCAGTTTCTTCCTAAGTCTGAGCAATTCTCTCATCATGCAGTCAAATTTGCAATCTGGCAGGCAGGACGTGATTGTCGCCTCTCAGGTTTCCGATCAATCTTTGCTTTCAGTCTCCTCTTTTAAACCTGTCAAACCTCCGCTATCGAAAGATGTACGCTAATCGAAATTCAGAGGGAAGTGTCTAACGATAACAAGGCTTTAGCTGAGGACCTGAGATCTCGACTGGTAGCTCTGCATACTAAAATATCAGGACGAATCGTTGGACCTGTCAATGTGGAAACATTCAATGCATACTTCCCGAATATACAAGCTAGACTTGCGCAGGCCACTTTTAACGATTCGTCCAGAGTTTTCTTGTCGCAACTGAATGCCGCTCAATGCGAAGAGGACATGTATGAACACTTAGTATGCGTCGTATATATTGGACGGTCTCGTTGCTGATGTCACTTAGGTCACCTATTTCAAAGCATTGTGTCCGTCAGGACTCGATTTCCGTGACAAGCATAACATTATAATACGAGTTTTTGAGGAACAAGCCATCAAACCAGGTATCGTAGTCTATGACAGCAACGAGGTCATCCAAGCGATGTTCGAGGTCAAATACAAAGATGCCGACGATCCTTTTGATGACGACTCCGAGGGTTTTTTGACGACATCTCAACGAGCCTCTCAAACCCTCGGTCAGATCACGGGCTATGCAACTTGCCATCAGTCAATGGAGTTTCAAACCCATGTTTTCTCCGCTCTCATTTTCCGCAAGTACATGCGACTTCTTCGCTGGGACAGAGGCGGTGTGGTTGTCACGAAAAAGATTTCATTCGACGATCCACTCCTCTTCGACTTCTTTCAGAGATTCTCCTCTGCAACGGCGGCGGAGCGCGGACGCGATTCCACCGTAACCACTGCTACTTTCGCTACTCCTACACATGAACAAGAAGCTCGGAACATCCTGGAATGCGGTCATCAGAGTTCTCTCCTGGATATAATCGCCGCCGGCAAGCACTACATCATTTCGAAAGCCGAAATTATTGGCTCTACATCTCCGATCGGACGTTCCGCACGGTGTATGAAAGCATTTCGACGAGAGACGAAGGACCTCGTCTTGCTCAAAGACACCTGGCGCGTTGTCTCACCTACTCTTAAGCGCGAACACGAGATCTACAAAAAGCTTCACGACAATCAAGTGCCGAACATTCCGGAAGTCATCGGGGGTGCTGATGTTGCCAAGGAAGATGATCCTCACCACATCACGCAAACGAAGCGATGCTTCGAGGTGATCATGAAGCCTCATCGAATAACTTTGCGCACACTTTGTCACTATCGCATCGTCCTGGAGTATTTGCCTTACTCGCTGGGGAAGTTTGAGAATACACGGGAGATGGCCACCATCGTACGAGACGCTTCGATAGGTACGTGTTCAGTAGTAATTCTGCAATTTTCTTTTGATGGTTAAAATGCCTTGCCTATAGCTCATGGTAAGGCAGCCATAGATGCCGGAGTTCTTCATCGTGATATCAGCAACGGCAATATCATGTTCAAACGCCACGCAGACGGAAATGTCCAAGGCTTTCTCATTGATTGGGACCTTTCTCTAGATCTGACTTTAGCTGCCGATCCGTCCGTAGAGGCACAGCTTGAGCGTACGGTACGTCGAAATCATTTCTCTCTTGCGCTGAGCTGATTTTGTTGTCCACAGGGTACTTGGCAGTTCCTTGCGGTCCGATTGGTACGGCCAAATCCAACTGGGGAGGTGCGAATCCAAATTCGAATTGATGACGTTGAATCGTTTTACCATTTGACGCTCTGGTTGGCGCTGCGATACACGGCTCATGAACTTGATTCTGAGACGTTAACTGACGTGTTGCGTGAAAACTTTGATGCCTTGTATCGGGATGGAGAAGGTCAGGTTCGCATCGGCACCGCGAGACTTGCCAATATGGAATCAAATCTCTTGTCCCGCGAGGCGAACTTTGCCAATGGTGGAATTAGAGACATCCTAAAAACAATGCTTAACACGTTGAGTTCGCGGTATACCGATCCTGAAGGTCAGTATTCGGGACAAAATATGCTTCCCTCAACGCAAATGATGCGCAAAGCGGCAGAGACTATGAAGGTGGAGGGGTTGCAGGCTTTGGAGGATCCTGAATGGCTGCCGAATCTCCTGGACGAGGCCCTTGGCAATCCAAGGGTCAACTGGGAAGACAACAAAGGCCGCGTCGATCATGTACTCCAGAAATATTCCAGGTATTCCCAGAGGATCCCTAAACGCAAAACGGAGAGCAGTTTGCATTCTGAAGGGTCGAGGAAGGTGCCTCGCAAGAGTTGCACAACGACTCCTCAGGGCAATCAGTCTATTCCTGAGTGACCAAGAGGGTTTGTTTTGCGTCGCGTCTCACATGTGTACTTCACGGACGACTTTGTTCATATTCAAACAACTTTGTACAGTTTGACTATACATATCAAGTTACATGATATAACAGCTAAATCATCTTGACAACTCTCAGAGGCAATTATGTGTGGAACTTTGACGTTACTCACCAGTAGAAAAGGCGATGGAAGAGTACTGGAAGGTACTGGAAAACTTTGCGGAGGCGACAGAGAAATGAGAGGAGTGATTAATGACATAAGCGCAGTCGACAAATGGCGGCCAGTTCAACCTAAATAAATCTTGACTAATTTCTTCCTTGGTCTGAGCAATTCTCTCATTATACAGTCAAACTTGGATTCTAGCGGGCAGGACGCCATCGTCGCGTCTCAGGTTTCCGATGAATCTTTGCTTTCAAGTCTCCTCTTTTAAACCTAGCACACCTCCGCTATCGAAAGATGTACGCTAATCAAAATTTCAGAGGGCAGTGTCGAACGATAACAAGGCTGTAGCTGAGGACCTGGGATCTCGACTAGTAGTTCTGCATGCTAAAATATCAGGATGAGTCGTTGGACCTGTCAATGTGGATACATCAAATGCATTATACAAGCTAGACTTGCGCAGGCCGGTTTTAACGATTCGTCCAGGGTTCTCTTCGCAACTGAATGCCGCTCAATACGAAGAGGGCATGTATACACCATTGGTATGTGTCTTATGTATTGGACGGTGTCGTTGCTGATGTCACTTAGGTCACCTATTTCAAAGCATTGTGTCCGTCAGGACTCGATTTCCGTGACAAGCATAACAATATAATACGAGTCTTTGAGGAGCAAGCCATCACCAGATATCGTAGTCTATGATAGCAACGAGGTCATCCAGGCGATGTTCGAGGTCAAATACAAAGATGCCGACGACCCTTTTGATGACGACTCCGAGAGTTTTTTGACGACAACTCAACGAGCCTCTCAAACGCTCGGTCAGATCACAGGCTATGCGACTTGTCATCAGGCAATGGAGTCACAAACCCATGTTTTCTCCGCTCTCATTTTCCGCAAGTACATGCGACTTCTTCGCTGGGACAGAGGCGGTGTGGTTGTCACGAAAAAGATTTCATTCGATGATCCACTCCTCTTCGACTTCTTTCAGAGATTCTCCTCTGCAACGGCGGCGGAGCGCGGACGCGATCCCACCGTAACCACTACTACATTCACTACTCCCACACACGAACAAGAAGCTCGGAACATCCTGGAATGCGGTCATCAGAGTCCTTCTACTGGATATCATCGCCGCAGGCACGCACTACGTCATTTCGAAAGCCGAAATTATTGGCTCTACATCTCCGATCGGACGTTCCACACGGTGTGTGAAAGCATTTCGACGAGAGACGAAGGACCTCGTGTTGCTCAAAGACACCTGGCGCGTTCTTGAAAGCATTGCGACGACAGACGAAGGACCTCGTCTTGCTCAAAGACACCTGGCGCGTACATCGTCTAATATGTTTTTCTTGCCTTTCAATAACCAGAAACACTGTGTATCCAGAGTCAACGCTCGTACCAAAGTTCGGAATATACTCGCAGAGTCTCGGAGGGAGCAATCGATTCCCCTCGAAGAAATCCTCCCAACGGGCTCTAACAACACTGTAAGCGTTGAACCCACCCAAATTCAGTCTGCTTACGATCTTTCTTCTTTTCCTTCTCTTTGGTTATACAAGGTCATCCAAAAGCAATGATACCACTCGGACGCTAATCATAGGATTCAATCAATGTAGTTTAATTTGTGTAATCTAATCATTTTGAGCAACGAGCTCATAGCAGCGCGGCTACAATGTTTCTTTGTTCCACGTCGTTGAAACAACCGGGATCTTTTCGACGGATCGCATGTATTCGATGAAGGTAGAACAACTTGTTGTTATTATGAGTCTGGCCAAGATTATGATTATACTTACGTGTTGTGCAGATTCCTGTTGAATGGTAAACGAGCTGGTTGAATCCAAAGTCTTCCGAGTTGATCTTAGACGTAGACTAGACAATCAATGCCGAGGCTTGGCAGCAGCGAAGATGACAGTTATAGTTGGGAATAAAGTAGACATAAGAAGAAGAAGAAAAGCTAGACAGGATTAAAAGAGACCGTGAATAAGTACCTCTACCCGAAAATCGCCATCATGAGACACTGGAGACGCACTTCTTGTTCCATTACTATTAAGATGAGAATCAATCGCGGCACTGCCTGTGGTGGTGTCAGTAGTTGTCGTATCTGGCCGGAACCTGGGGGAGTGGAACCCGACGGACCCCCTGAGGAGAGCTCGAGGTGGTAGGAAGGGCCGACGTTGGAGGGCGCAAGGCCGGCTTTGGCAGTTTTTTCTGCGTAGTGGGCGCGGCGTACGTGGTCCCAGTGCTCCCATGGCTCTGCGAAGACGAGCTCGAGAGAAGCGAGTTCCTTGTTTCTCATATGGAGTGTGCGGAGGTGTTGTTTTAGGAGAGGGACGCAGGAGAAGGAGAGGAAGCAAAAGTCTGGCCGCCTGGAGCTTGGGGGAAGAGATCGGAACCGACGCATTAGTGGACTTCTTCGATGGGGATAATCGTTGCCCATCTCGCGCTGCTTGACGAGGGCCCGGTGCTTGCGCTGAAAGGAAACTCTACTCGACCTCTAGGGTCATCGACCTTGCATGTACGGCAAACAGCTTTCCTGGGTCGATAGAACTCTTGATAAATGATTAACGGGATAGTCATAGAAGCGACGGTTGTATAGCTTAAGAGCGACAAGGAACATGGTGGCGTGTCAAGGTGGACAGGAATGAATGTCATTGCAGGACAGCCCATGAGTCTGCTCATTAACACTTGTGGTAACAATATTAATGCCAATTGAGTACTAAGGTAAGGTGAGAATTGTTGAATGGGAAAATGCCGCGCAACGCAATCCCGTGGGAAGCAAGTCAACTGACATATCACGCATGACAGGTGTACTCGTGGCACTCTATCGCTATCGTTCATCTTGCTCGCATTGTATCGCTTCAACTGCTAAAACATGTCTGTAAACCAGAAATTCAAGTCCTGCAAGAAGTTCTTTCGAGGGCTCCGTTCAATGTTGCCCAGAAGTCGTAATGCATCGCCTGCTCGTAAGTAGCCAGGTCAATATCAGCAGCGCGAGGGCGTCTAAATTTCCTCCAAGCTCCTACAACTGCACCTGCATCAGTTGCTCCGTTGACATCAGGAAATGAGGTATCCGGTGAGTGGCAGATCATTTGTTAACCCTCCTAGCTTGAACACGTCAAAGGGTTACCTGCTGCAAGTAACTTGTCTTCGATGTCTGCCAATGAAGCAGCAGGTACTGGTAAGCATCAACATTTTGATCCTTCATGTGGCCGTTAACTGCTCTCAATCCTCCAGGAGGTATTACTGGGATTGGTAAGCAGTGGACCTGTTTTCTTTATTGTTCAGGACTCATATGCTACCTGAAGGAATCACTATGGATACTTCTCAGCCTCCTAGTTCTTTGATCTATACTAGTATGTTACCACCAATCTCATATATTTCAAGTCATTATGAACTGTCTTTCAATTTCGAGGTTCTACTACCATGAGCTCATCAGTCACTCCATCAAGTGTAGGAGACCATGCTATAACAGGTAAATATCAGTCATGTCATTGACTTATTAAGTGTTGAATGGTTTTTGAGGAATTTCAGCTGCTTTTCAACCTGGTGCTTCATTAAATTCTAATAATGAAGGAGCAGATACAGGTCAGTGATATTAGTTATAGATAGAGTGGGCAGTGATACTTAATAAATACATATTTGCAGGAGTCAGCTTCAGTGTGGATGTGCCTCATGGATTTTCCACAGATAATGGTTCTGGCATTATGATGAAAGATGGGCTCAAATTAGTTTGGAATGGTGTTGAGCTCTTGCTTAAGAAAGCTAAGGATTCACTAGCTGGAACACCAGCCCAAGTTCCTATTAATATTGTAAATACTTTGATTGACTTGAAAAATGTGAGTTACAGTAATCTTTATGATGCATTTATTGAATTTCACTATAGGCTGTGTCTGATAATAATGATGGATTGGATGCTTTGATCACAAGCACTACAGAACGTTTGAATATTGTGAAAGATATTGATGATAAAAATGCAATTTCAAATGAATACATAAAAGACTTTGCAAAGTGGGTTTAATTTATGTTAGCTTTTATAAGGTGGCTGACATTGTTTAGAAAACTTATTGATAAACTCAATGATCTTGACAAAATGTCTAAGATTGGAACATGGAGGAAAATATTGGAAAATGAACAGAACAAGTCAAAAATTAATAGTATTTTCAAATATATTGATGAGCAGACAAAGAACTTCCAGGTTTGATATTTTATATTGACATTTTAATAATTGTGCATTGATATATTTTTAGATGAGACTTGCTTTTAAAATGGACCAAAACATTGAAGATTTGCATCAGTCATCTTATGTAAGTACTTTACTAAAAATTTCAGTGTGCTTGAGTAACTTGTGGATTAGAAAATGCAGTTGGATAACTGGCCTCATTCTAACAGAGCAATGCATGATGCTAATTCTGATGATGTGCAAATATTGTCTCGTAGACTTTGCACACCAAACACACGTGTTGCAATTCTTGAACAAATCTGTGATTGGGCTCAAGATTCATCATCTAATAGTGCACAGGTTTTTTGGCTGACTGGCCATGCTGGATCAGGCAAATCCACTATTGCTTATACTATAGCTCATCACTTTGATCAGAGCAATGGTGTATTAAATATCTTGCAAGCAAGCTTCTTTTGTTCTAGGCTGTTTGAAGACACAAAACATCAAAAAAATATCATTCCTACTATTGTCTATCAGTTAGCTTGTGGTTCACAGAGTTTTGCAGAATCTCTATTTGCTATGGACAAAAGATCAATTGACAAACAATTGTCAAAACAAATGCAAGGACTATTAGTAAGCCCTTGGAAAAAATCTCTCAAATATCATTCTCCAGACTTACCACCCTACCTTGTAATTATTGATGCCTTGGATGAGATTGAAGGAAAAGGAGGATCAGAATTCCTGAAGGAATTACTTAATACTATTAAAGATGGTCATTTGAAAGGGCTTAAATTTCTTGTCACAAGCCGGCCTGATCATGATCTTGCTGAATTATGCAAGTCACTTCCATCTGATTCAATCTGCTGCCTTCAAGATGTATCTGAGGCACAGGCTGATACAGATATCATGACATATTTGCATGATGCACTTCCAAAGTTTCAAAATAAAGTTGAACTTGATGAGCTCAGAGAGAAGGCAAATGGCCTTTTTATCTATGCTTCAACAGCTGTGAAATATATATTATCAGGATCAACATCAGGAGAACAGTATCAGCTAATGAAGCAACTGCACAACTCATCCAAGGTCATGGAACACTCAGGATTTCCACAATTATCAGAAGCAATAGCACCAATTGATAATTTATATTGTCAAATACTACATGAAGCATTTCAAGTTGCCAAAGATCTTGTTCCAGCTCGCTTAAAAATCCTGCATACTCTTCTTTGTGCAGAGGAACGTGTATCTACTTCTGTTGCTGCAGGCCTCCTCTCTAATCCTACAGATTTACAAGACATGAAAGAACGAGCCAATGATCTTGTTCAGAAGCTTCATGCTGTTCTTTATACTAAAGATGACAAGGTTTTCTGGTACCATGCTTCTTTCCCAGACTTTATCTTTGCCCAAGCACAATCATCTAAAATTCATCTGACACATCCTGGCACTTCTTTAAGTTATAACATGGACATGTCCTGTGATGTAGCCTCTCATCATGCTCTACTTGCCCATAAATGCTTTGATATTATGCTGAAGGAACTTCACTTCAACATGTGCAACTTACCTTCGTCATTCTTGTATGATTCTGATATATCAAATCTTAAGACTTGTATTAAGAAGAAAATATCAGATGTCCTTCAATATGCATGCCATCACTGGGCACAACATATAATTAAAGCCAAAGTTGAGAAGCATGAAGATATAATAAACAGGATAGAAGATTTCCTCAGAATTTGTGTTCTTTTTTGGATTGAGGCTATGAATTTACTTGCATCATCAAGAAGATGTAATCTCATGCTTCACCAAGTCTCTCAATGCATTACAAAGGTGAGAAAGCTTTCATCTGAATATATTAAAATTGTTGATGTAAAATAAGTAGGATGATAATTATTTAAATCTGATACAAAATATCAATGAAGCAGCTAATTTTGCTGCTGACTTTGCAGCAAGTCCTGCAGCTTTGTCCACACCACATCTATATATTTCAGCCTTGGCAACATGGTTCAATGATAGCAACATGATTCAAGGATGGAGGAAGTTTTTTCCTGCAATTCCATCTTTGATTGGTGAAAAAAGATTGACATTGGCTAAATTGAGGATATTGCAGACAAGTACAGTTACTTGTATGGCATTGTCATCAGATGGGAAGTGCATTGTGTCTGGGTCAGATGACAAATCTGTGAGGGTGTGGGATGCCTCCAGTGGTGAACAGCTGCAGAAGTTGAATGGCCACACTTTTGATGTCAATTCTGTTACATTTTCACCAGATGGGAAGTGCATTGTGTCTGGATCAACTGACAAATCTGTAAGGGTGTGGAATGCCTCCAGTGGTGAACAGCTGCAGAAGTTGAATGGTCACACTGATTGGGTCAATTCTGTTGCATTCTCACCAGATGGGAAGTGCATTGTGTCTGGGTCAGGTGACAAATCTGTGAGGGTGTGGGATGCCTCCAGTGGTGAACAGCTGCAGGAGTTGAATGGCCACACTGATTGGGTCAATTCTGTTACATTCTCATCAGATGGAAAGTGCATTGTGTCTGGATCACGTGACAAATCTGTGAGGGTGTGGGATGCCTCCAGTGGTAAACAGCTGCAGGAGTTGAATGGTCACACTGATTGGGTCAAGTCTGTTGCATTTTCACCAGATGGGAAGTGTATTGTGTCTGGGTCATATGACAGATCTGTGAGGGTGTGGGATGCCTCCAGTGGTGAACAGCTGCAGGAGTTGAATGGTCACACTGATTGGGTCAAGTCTGTTGCATACACACCAGATGGGAAGTGCATTGTGTCTGGATCAACTGACAGCTCTGTGTGGGTGTGGGATGCCTCCAGTGGTGAACAGCTGCAGAAGTTGAATGGCCACACTGATTGGGTCAATTCTGTTGCATTCTCACCAGATGGGAAGTGCATTGTGTCTGGATCACGTGACAACTTTGTGAGGGTGTGGGATGCCTCCAGTGGTGAACAGCTGCAGGAGTTGAATGGCCACACTGATTGGGTCAATTCTGTTGCATTCTCATCAGATGGGAAGTGCATTGTGTCTGGATCACGTGACAACTCTGTGAGGGTGTGGGATGCCTCCAGTGGTGAACAGCTGCAGGAGTTGAATGGTCACACTTCTCAGGTAAATTCTGTTGCATTCTCACCAGATGAAAAGTGCATTGTGTCTGGGTCATATGACAAATCTGTGAGAGTATGGGATGCCTCCAGTGGTGAACAGCTGCAGGAGTTGAATGGCCACACTGATTGGGTCAATTCTGTTGCATTCTCACCAGATGGAAAGTGCATTGTGTCTGGGTCATATGACAAATCTGTGAGAGTATGGGATGCCTCCAGTGGTGAACAGCTGCAGGAGTTGAATGGTCACACTTCTTGGGTCAAGTCTGTTGCATTCTCACCAGATGGAAAGTGCATTGTGTCTGGGTCATATGACAAATCTGTAAGGGTGTGGGATGCCTCCAGTAGTGAACAGCTGCAGGAGTTGAATGGCCACACTGATTTGGTCGAATCTGTTGCATTCTCACCAGATGGAAAGTGCATTGTGTCTGAATCAGGTGACAGATCTGTGAGGGTGTGGGATGCCTCCAGTGGTGAACAGCTGCAGAAGTTGAATGGCCACACTTTTGATGTCAATTCTGTTGCATTTTCACCAGATGGGAAGTGCATTGTGTCTGGATCAACTGATAAATCTGTAAGGGTGTGGGATGCCTCCAGTAGTGAACAGCTGCAGGAGTTGAATGGCCACACTGATTTGGTCCATTTTGTTGTATTCTCACCAGATGGGAAATGCATTGTGTCTGGGTCATATGACAAATCTGTGAGGGTATGGGATGCCTCCAGTGGTAAACAGCTGCAGGAGTTGAATGGTCACACTTCTCAGGTCAATTCTGTTGCATTCTCACCAGATGGGAAGTGCATTGTGTCTGGGTCAGGTGACAAATATGTGAGGGTGTGGGATGCCTCCAGTGGTAAACAGCTGCAGGAGTTGAATTGTCACACTGATCGGGTCAAGTCTGTTGCATTCTCACCAGATGGAAAGTGCATTGTGTCTGGGTCATATGACAAATCTGTAAGAGTATGGAATGCCTCCAGTGGTGAACACCTGCAAGAGTTGAATGGTCACACTTTTGAGGTCAATTCTGTTGCATACTCACCAGATGGGAAGTGTATTGTGTCTGGGTCAAGGGACAACTCTGTGAGAATGTGGGATGCCTCCAGTGGTGAACAGCTGCAGGAGTTGACTGGTCACACTTCTTGGGTCAAGTCTGTTGCATTCTCACCAGATGGAAAGTGCATTGTGTCAGGGTCAGATGACAGCTCTGTGTGGGTGTGGGATGCCTCCAGTGGTGAACAGCTGCAGGAGTTGAATGATCACACTGATTGGGTCAATTCTGTTGCATTCTCACCAGATGGGAAGTGCATTGTGTCTGGATCAACTGACAAATCTGTGAGAGTGTGGGATGCCTCCAGTGGTGAACAGCTGCAGGAGTTGAATGGCCACACTGATTGGGTCAATTCTGTTGCATTCTCATCAGATGGGAAGTGCATTGTGTCTGGATCACGTGACAGATCTGTGAGGGTATGGGATGCCTCCAGTGGTGAACAGCTGCAGGAGTTCAATGGTCACACTGATTGGGTCAATTCTGTTGCATTCTCATCAGATGGGAAGTGCATTGTGTCAGGGTCAGGTGACAACTCTGTGAGGGTGTGGGATGCCTCCAGTGTTGAACAGCTGCTGCAGGAGTTGAATAGTTACACTTCTTGGGTCAATTCTGTTGCATTCTCATCTGATAGGAAGTGCATTGTGTCTGGGTTAAATACAAAGTTTCTGATTGTGTGGGATGCTCAATATACTAGGTGGACTTGCCAACGTGATGGTTGGATTGTCTTACCCTCCACTACATGTCATTTTATGCATCTCCCTGCCTATGCTATCAATACATTATATACCCCATTCACTATTCTTGTTATCTCATCTTGCTCCACTTATCATGTAAATTTTTCATCTTGCACATTTGGAGAAAGGTGGGCACAATGTTTTAAACAACATGTTATGTAGGGCATGGTTACTGAGATATTTTGCACATGTATACTTTTTCAATGATATTGACAACAGAACAGCTGTTGTTCATCTACTTTGATAATATTACTATATTTATAAGTATCATCTAACTGGCAGCTCAAACTATTTCAATATTTGCATTTTCTAACAAGAAACTATGCATTGTGCTGAGCATGTTAGCTTAGACTTGACAAGGAGCTTAGCCTCATTGTTGCTAACAATCACCACTTCTTGGCCATATCATTTACTTTGAGTATATATACTGGCCTGTAGTAGCTTACTCATCATCAAAGAATCATACATCCTCTGGGCCTTTGCACTTTTCTATCCTCCAAACTTGAACTTTGATGCTAAACACTCTGTTTTCACCTTCTCTACATCTTGCTAACTGTCTTGAAATTCTTAGGCTTACCATCATCATCATTATTTTCTTTAGAACAGTATCATGCAGGTACTTAGCATTCCCCTAGTCCCAATATTGCTAGCAGCTAGCTTGTTTCAACTGGAGGTCCTTGACCAATATCTGGAGCTTCAGGGCATTTCATGCCCTGAGAAATTGGCTTGACAAAAGTAGTCATTGGAAGGCCAGTGATCATCACTAATTAATCAGTGCTGGCTTCTGTGATAGTAGTGGCCAGCTACCAGAAGGGAATTTCTGTCTTACATCAGCCACTCATCTCTATATATAATGGGGCAACCATTTTGTGAGAATTTGATCGCCAATAGAATAATAGGGCAACCAAAAGTTAGCTACACCATTTCTGACTAAGCTGACCTCAGCCATGACAAAGAAATTTCCTTATAAAGTAGTGTGGGCTATTTTGTTTCATTTCATGCATTTAAATCAAAAGAAAAAGTTAGAAGACAACTATATGATGTTGAGCCTATCATTTGGCACCATTTCCAGGGTGTCACATGGTGTGTGTGTTTGAAAATGACCAAACACAATTTAGTGGACACTGTTTTTCATGCCTCATGTGTTTCTTGACACAATATGACCAAACTTCCCACAGTCCCAAAGTTGTGGAAGGAAGACCACAAAAAGAATGTATGTATATTGGCTTATACATTCATTGACACACATTGATGGCAGTTTATTAGTGATCCTTGAGCTATTGAATATACATCATGTAAATGATTTATATTGATTTTGGGCTATAAAATGCTGAAACATTGATATTTCAGGCAACCTTCCAATGGAAATCAACTACCTACTACTCCTGACAGCCAAAGGAGACAAACTAAAAGTCATAGGAGACTTCAACAATTACAAATGACTGATCCTGATGATTGTCATGCAAACAGAAGATCTGAAGAACAGATCAATACTGTGGTTATACCACCACTTGACTTTAGACTTGGAGAAAATATGAGAATTGGGAGGATGAGACCTGGGGTTAATAACCAAGCTATAGCCAGTGCTTCTAGCTCTACAGGAAGGCTTATTGGACAGCCTCTTGCTGTTGATGATCCATTTTCTATAGTCATTCCTGAAACCCATCTGCCTGAAGGATGGAATGCTCCATTACAAAACCCTGTGCCTAGATTGGTGCCACCACTACTTCTTCCTGCACAAAGAACTAGAAGAGTGGCACCTCTACCTGCTCTGCCAGCTATAGCTATTCCTGAAACTGTTTTGCCTGAAGGATGGAATACTCCTTTACAAAATCCTGTGCCTGTAACAGTGCCATCACTACCTCTTCCTGGACAGAGACCTAGAATAGTGACACCTCTACCTGCTTCTGCACAGGAGCCTGGAATAATGCCTGCTCAGCTAGCTGTAGCCATTCCTGAAACTGTTTTGCCTAAGGGATGGAATGCTCCATTACAAAATTCTGTTCCTAGAATGTTGCCATCTCTCTCTTCTTCTGCACTTGGGAAACAAAATTCCATCCAGCTACCTTTACCTGTTCTTAGTGCTGGAAATCTTCTCACTGCATTAGAAGAGCAACAGAGACTCAGAAATATAGCTAGAGCTAGGGAGCAGGAAAGGCAACAGGCACAAAAAGTGTTACAAGAGCAACAAAGGCTTAGAAATCTTGCTATAGCTGAGGAGCAGGAAAGGCAACAAGCTCAAAGAGTATTAGAGGAGCAACAGAGGCTTAAAGATCTTGCTATAGCTGAGGAGCAGGAGAGGCAGGCTAGGAGACTATTTGAGGAGCAACAGAGGCTTAGAGATCTTGCTATAGCTAAAGAGCAGGAAAGGCAACAGGCTCAGAGACTATTCGAAGAGCAACAAAGATGGCAAGAAAGGGAAAGACTGGAACAGGAGGTCTGTCATACTCAACTTTGAGATTGATCTACTTGGACTAATATAAATTTTAAAGCATGGGGACCTCAATCCAGAACATATACCTTTAAATCAGGATAAAGCAGCTAGAATTCTGCAAGGCTGGAGAGAAGAACATGCTGCTGATCTGGAGGAGGACTTTAATGATCTAGAGCCTCAAAATGACATTCCTCTTGAAGATGACCTGGAATATGTTCATGCAGCCTTTGATCAATTGATGCAAAATCATTTGGAGTATATGGATGATCCTATAGACAATGAAGATGATCCTAGACAACACAATGGACCTGTAGAGCTACTTCCTGGATATCATCCTGCTGCACATATTCTTGAAGAACAGCTGGATCCTCTATTGGCAGACATTGTCCAACAACCCATTGTAGCAGTGCAACATGATCCTGCTCTCATTCTTCCCATCCCAGAAATTGTTCAGCCACCTATTCTACTAGCAGAACAGCCTGATCCTCCTCCTCTAGGTCCTCCTATCCTAGAGGCACCTGTGGTACCTATAGGCCAGATACAGCCTAATCCTCTTCTCCTTGGTCTGCCTATTCCAGAAGCATTTATTGCACTTATAGGCCACATACAGCCCAGGAATGCTCTGCCAAGAGCATTACAACTTTATTTGAATGAACCTGCACCACATAATCTAGGTCCTATGGATATTATTTGTCCACATTGTCATGCCTTGCATTTTGATGCTGAAAAGCTTACCAGGTCTACTAGACGCATTGCAAAGTTTGGCATGTGCTGCTTACAAGGCCAGGTTATTTTGCCTAATTTGGCAGATGCTCCACCAGAACTATTGGCTCTACTTCATGGTCATCATCCTCTTTCCAATGCTTTCAAAGGATCTACTTGTCAATACAATGCAGCCTTTGCATTCACATCTTTGGGAGTTAAAATTGATCATGCCATCACCAATGCTCCTGGACCATACAGCTTTAGGATCAATGGAGAACTACATCATCTGTCAGGTGCCTTACTTCCCACTGAAGGCAATACACTATCATATGCACAGCTCTATTTCTATGATCATAATGAGCAATTAGCTCTTTGTCAACAAAATAATCCTCGATTAGATGGTCAAATAATGGCCTCTTTGCAGGATATGCTTGGTAGAGTCAATCCTTTTATTGGCTACTATAAGCAAGCTAGGCAAATCATGGCTGAAATTCCTGAAGGCCAACCACAAAGGCTTTCTGTCACACTTCAAGCAGATTTTGGGAATCATCGACACTATAACAATCCAAATGATCAAGAAGGAGTTGCTGCTATCATTCCTGAAGATGGCACAGAAGATTGATCAGATCATCATGACATAGTCTTGCACTTGCATGGTGGTCAGCTAAAGTGAATCAGCCATTTACACCCATTCTACACTCCATTGCACTACACTATCATCTTTCCAACAGGCAAGCCTGGATTTCACATCAACATTCAGTCTCATCTTGGACCACAAGGTCAACAGCAAACTACAAATGTCAGCCAAACAGCATACTATGCATATCGGCTTCAGCAGCAAACTTTTGAAGCCAAGTCTCCATTGCTGTGGAGTGGGAGACTATTCCAGCAATATGTTGTAGATGCATGGGCATCAATTGAACAGACAAAGCTCAACTGGGTTAGATCTAATCAAAGAAAGATCAGAGCTGAGGTTTATCAAGGAGTGGTTGATGCTGCAGCTGGAGATGAAGACCTACCTCAGCAAGGCCATCATGTTGTGCTTCCTGCCTCTCATACAGGAAGTGAACGTCACATGCAGCAGTTATTCCAGGACTCTATGGCTATTTGCAGGTATTTTCAAAAACCTGATCTTTTCTTGACTATGACTGCCAATCCAAGGTGGCCTGAAATTGAACAGGCTCTTTTGAAAGAACCTCCAATTAATGGGAAGAAGCAAACAGCTTCTGATTGGCCTGATATTGTGGCCAGAGTATTTGAACTCAAGAAGAATGCTGTTTTGAAGGAAATTAAAGAAGGTCTCTTTGGAACCTGTGTGGCTCATGTCCATACTATTGAATTCCAAAAGAGGGGACTGCCACATATGCACATCTTAATCTTCTTGCATGTTTATGACAAGATCAAGGATGCAGCTCATGTGGATGCCATTGTCTGTGCTCAAATCCCTGATCCAGTAACTCAGCCTCAATTATATCAGGTATTGACTTGATCTTGATATATCTTGATTCAGTAACTGAATTGTTGTTATTAGGTTGTTACTACTAATATGGTCCATGGTCCATGTGGGGCAGCTTATCCCAATGCAAAGTGCATAGTCAATGGCAAATGTTTCAAAAGATATCCCAAAGAATATCTAGAGGCTACTCAATATGGTGACAATGGCTATCCTCAATATGCTAGGCCAGACAATGGTCGCTTCTTTGAGAAGCATGGCCATCATTACAACAATTGTGGTGTTGTCCCATACAATCCCTATCTCTCAGCCAAATACCAATGTCACATCAATGTCGAGATCTGTGCTTCAGTGCAAGCCATCAAGTACATTCACAAGTACATTTACAAAGGCCATGACAGAACCACCTTGGAAATCTCTAGGGAGCAGCAAGATGAAATCAAGGAACATCTGGATGCCAGATATATTTTGGCACCAGAGGCTTGCTGGCACATCTATGAATTCAATATGCATGCTGAATTCCCTCCTGTTTACTGATTACCTATGCACCTGGAAGGCCAACATGAAGTTTATTTTCAGGACAATGAACCTTTGGAGTTGGTGGCTGCCAGAGATAATGCGGACAAGACTGCACTCACTGCTTGGTTTGAAGCCAACACCAAATTTCCTAATAACAACATCACTTATCAAAACTTTTCAACCAAGTTTGTTTATGAGCCAAGGAAAAGAGCTCAGAAGGAGAGACAAAGAGGAACAGCTATTTGGCAGGATGTACTTTGCTTCACCTAGGCAAGGAGAATGATTCTACCTTCAAATGCTTCTGACAGTTGTAACAAATGCAACTTCATGGGCTCATCTCAGGACTGTCAATGGCCACACCTATCCAACATACAAGGATGCATGTCAGGCCCTAGGCCTTTTGGAGGATGATGCAGAATGGAGGCAATGTCTTGCTGAAGCTGTCCAGATACAAACAGGATCAGCTCTCAGACACCTCCTTTGCACAATCCTACTCCACTGTGCTCCTGCCACTCCAGAAGCTTTATGGAATGAATTCAAGCATTCTATTTGTGATGATCTCCAACACAGATTGCAGCAGGCACACAAGTATAGGAACAGGATCTCTGCTGATGAAGGCATTCATGATTATAGCCTTTATCTCATCAATGACAACTTGAGGAATTCTGGCAAAACTCTGAAAGACTTTACCAACATGCCAGAGCCCCAGCAAGCTTGGAATTTTGTTCCAGGTATTTTTGGCTTTGATAGAGAACAATGACTTTGAAACTAATCAAATCATTTATAGGTAATAGACTTTTACAAGAAGAAACAGATTATGATGTTGAGGAGTTGAAGAGGAGAGTGGTAGAAAACAAGACCAAGTTCAATGCTGAACAGTTGGAGACCTTCAATGCTGTCATTGACTCTGTGGAGAATGATTTGGACAGGATGATATTCATTCACAGTGCTGGAGGATGCGGTAAGACCTTTGTCTGCAATACTCTGGCTTCTGCTGTTCGTTCAACTGGTGCAGTGGCATTATGTGTAGCATCATCTGGGATTGCTGCCTTATTGCTGGAGGGGGGTAGAACTGCTCATTCAAGGTTCAAAATTCCCATTCCTGCTCTGAATACATCCATTGCCAATATAAGGAGAGGAACACATCTCTCTGATCTATTACTGGGCACCAAAGTGGTTATCTGGGATGAAGTTCCAATGCAGCACAAGAATGCCATTGACTCAGTAGATCATGGCTTCAGAGATCTCTTGGAAAAGGATATTCCATTTGGTGGAGTTACTGTGGTCTTTGGAGGAGATTTCAGACAAACTTTGCCAGTTATTCCCCGAGGACTCGGACAGCAGATGATTGCTGCTTCACTGAGAAGAGGGAGACTTTGGAACCACATTCAAGTCCACTACTTGGTGCAAAATATGTGATTGGAGTAGACTCCTGATAATGTTGCTCATGCAGCTTGGTTACTGGATATTGGTGCTGGAAAAAACCTTGAGCATGGGCAGACAGTACAACTTCCAGGAACCATGATCTGTGATGACAATTCTATCACTGGATTGATTAACTCCACTTATCCTGATATCAATCATTATAAACAGGATCAGTATTTTCTGGACCGGACCATTCTTTCAAGCAAGAACTCTGATGTAGAGGAGATCAATTCAGAGATTCTGCAGAGGTTTTCAGGACAGGAGAAAATCTTGCAGAGTGCTGATTCTATCAAATCTGATGATGGAAATGTTGATGGCCTATATACTATGGAATATCTCAGCTCTTTGAGAGCCAGTAGTTTGCCTTTGGCTAGACTGGCTCTTAAGGTTGGTGTTCCTGTTGTCAGGTCCCGCTGACAACGGGGGCTCAGCTACACTGGCGAGTCCTTACTAGACGAGCTCGGGAGGCTAAGTACGGTCCGGGGCTTCACGGAAGCTCCGGGTACAGCTACGAGTGGTCCGGGGGAAGTCTGGACACTCTGGGTACAAGTAGTAACGCACGCGAAGTAGAAAGTGCTCCAGGTGAGGGAGTACGGAAGCAGGAGAGACAGGTAAGGAAACGGAGAGAGAAAATGGAAAGGAGAAATGAGTCACGGAAGGGAACGAGGCACGGAGACAAGAGACAAGAGACGAGAGACGAGAGATGAAACTGGAGAGAGAGAGAAGCAAGAGAATAGATTGAGATTGAGATAGAGACAGAGGCAGAGACAGAGACCACGGAAATACGGAGAACTACGGTTAATATCAAGACTACTTTACTCGTATGCTATCCTAAGGTTTATGTACTACTCTTCCGCTAAGTCCCAGGTAGGATTCTCGCCGGGACCAGGACATCTGATTCCTCCAGCTAAGTCCCTGGACTGGCTCCCAGCCCCGGGGTCGTGACAGTGGTCGGGGCGTGCTGGCACGGGTTATGGTGGGCTTGTGTCAGGCGGGTCGGCGGTCATGCTGCGCGATGGTGGCGCCCCTCAGCGCCACAGAAGCAGGTGGCATTGTGACGTGCCGACGGTTCATGGGAGGAATGTTGCGGAATGTTATGTGATGGCTGGGATGCCGGGGGTCCAGGTGTGTCCGGTGACAGGGAAGCCTTGGTGTGACGTGTTGGCCAAGATGCCGGAGTTCGGTGATGGCCAGGGGTCTGCTCGGAGATGGCCATGGGTGTTGCTGGTGCAGCGTTGGGAGGTTGTTGGCGGTCCCAGAGGTGTGCAAGGGGTGCGGGGGAGGTGTGTGTCGGGGTCGGGGCAGCGTATGGGGGTCCAGAGATGGTGGGGTCGTGACACCTGTCATGCTCCTCAGGAATTTGGATACAACTCAAGGACTTTGCAATGGGACAAGAATGATTGTTACTCATATCAACACCAGGGTCCTCACATGCCGGATCATCAGTGGAGATGCCAAGTTTGGAGGAACAGTGGTTATGATTCCAAGAATTAACATTGATGCCTCTGAAGAAGATTTACCTATTCCATTGCACAGACAACAATTCCTAGTTCGATTGGCCTTTGCTATGACTATCAACAAATCCCAAGGTCAATCAGTCAAACAAGTGGGATTGGATCTTCAATCACCTGTGTTTACACATGGACAACTTTATGTGGCACTGTCTAGGTGTACATCTGGAAATCATATCAAAGTGATTCTGCCATCAGAAAATACAACAAGGACAACAGCAAATATAGTCTATCAAGAAATCCTGAATGGTTTGCAAATGTAAGTCTCACTTTAGATAGACTCACTTTTGATTACTAACCTTTATAAATTTTAGTATCTGATGATGAACAAATGGACAAATGTAATGATTGACAAATAGATAAATGTAAGTATACATCTTGGAATATGATAACTTCTTATTACTAACTTCTTCTAATGTATTTAGCTAGACTTTGTATTTTGAGATTAGGACATTGCAGTATTGGCTTATATAGTTTCTGTCTGATATCCTCCTTATATGATAAGAGAACATTAAGTTGATGAATTTGAGTTTTGAACATTAAGAATCAAGTTTTGAACACAAGGCCCCAACTGAGCTTGCAAGGTTGGGGCTGGGATTAAGCATTGAGTTCTGAATACAAAGCCCTAACCAAGCTTGCAAGGTTGGGGCTGGAATTAAGCATTGAGTTCTGAATACAAAGCCCTAACCGAGCTTGCAAGGTTGGAGCTGGAATTAAGCATTGAGTTCTGAACACAAGGCTCAACTGAGCTTGTGAGGTTGGGGCTGGGATTAAGCATTGAGTTTTGAACACAAGGCCCTAACCAAGCTTGTGAGGTTGGGGCTGGGATTAAGTATTGAGGTGGCTGACAAGGCCCTAACCAAGCTTGCAAGGTTGGGGCCAGGATGCAGTCAGGGTTTGGGGGCGAGCCCCCAACGAGCTACGTACCTGTGCCAAAGGCACAGGACGTAGCTCGTTGTATAATGAGGCTGAGATTCAACTTCTTTTTTTTCCTCGTCACACAGAGTCTAGTGACGGCACAAAGTCTGACATTCTGTCTAGATAAAAGAAACCTGGCAAGCAGGGAGGGGGTACTATGGTGCCTTTGCCACTATTATCCTATGGTAATGAGGTCTCTCAGGTTCTCGACAAGCATAAAATCGAAACTCGACCCCTAGATGACTTTAACATGAGCGAGGACAATCATCATCCCGGTATTGACTCAGGAATCAAATCAAAGCTTCATCGCAGTCCCATGCATGGGCTCACCACGACATCGTCTAGTGCATGAGTGTCAGTTACACAGAGTGTTTGTGAATTGATGATTGCGATACGAGACGCATCGAGAGGTACGCGAGCGATCTTCAGCTATGCACTAGCAACTCGTATTGATATGCCTTCAAAGCCCACGGCGAAGCCGCCGGGTCGGCAAATAGTCTTCATCCAGACATCTGCCCCGCAATATCAAGATTAAAGGGATCGATTTGGGCTCGCGCGAGGTTATCTCATTGATTTGGACCATTCCACTGATGGATCACAGCTAGGACGTGATGTACGTGCGTACAACAAGATGACCCTTGCTCTGTGTACTTATTCACGTTGTCACGGTAATCAGGGTACCTGGCAATTCACAGCTGCCCGTTGCTGCGCAACGAGCGACTTGTCCCGAATCGGATGGATGGCGTCGAGGCATTTTTTCATCTCTTAACTTGGATGGCGTTGCGTTATACTGCTCATGCCATGACCGGCACTCAATTGGCCGTTTCGCTGCGGTTAAACTTTGATGTTTACTATTGGCACACTCAGAAAAGTTGCATGGCTTCCTCGCTTCGTACAACAGGTATGTGGAACATTGAAGACTTGATCTTTGAGGATGATGCGCGCTTCGGTAATAAGGGGATTTGTCTCGTTCTGCAGAAGATGTTCCTGTAGCACTAAGTAAGTCGATAGTCCTCAGTCTCAATAAAAGAACTCTATTGAACCTGTAGCACTAAGTAAGTCGATAGTCTACAGGAGAGCGTAAGTTAGAAGGAATCAACATGATAACGATGTAACGCACCCTCAGTCTCAATAAAAGAACTGAGGGGCGGGAATCGGAAATACGCTCCACATAGGGAAACCGGTGGCTGAAGGACTGTATAGTACGATCGAGCTCGATCGTACTTGAGCAAGAAATAAGATAAAGAAATAAGACAAAAGAAAGAAAAGAAACCATTTTAGTAGCCGGAGGTAATAGAACGCCGCCGCCACAACAAGAGTCTACTTCAACAGTTCCGAGTTCTATACCACCGGTATACCAAGCCTGAGGCACCTTTTTGCGACGGGTCAGAATTCGCACGACAACGACAGGAGATGTGCGACTGGAACAAGTATAAAGGAAATGGCGCTGCAGTCTTTAGATGGCTGCCGGATCTTTTGCATGAAGTTCTTGGTGACGAAACAATCGACTGGGAAAGTAACAAATATCGCATAGAGTACGAACTCCCCCATGTTGAATTTCTGTCCAATCATCTACACTTTCTGTGCTGATCAGTCGAAGTACGAAGAACATCCAGTCTTTTTGCCACAGTGACATTATTCTCTCTTGCCATTCTTTAGTCCAATCACCATGCAGGAACCTTCTCATATAGATGTCATACATTTGTTGATTGAAGTCTTGTGTATTACATTGAATGCTACATATGATCTATGACTGAGATACCATGTGTCGCATCAATAGGCAGTAAGTATGTCTATGCAATGTTGTATTCTATCCTATGTAATCCGCTCCTCATTGAAATGATTGCTAGAAAAGAGTAAAAGATGTGTTCGAAAGGAAAAGGAGTTCAGTCAGTTTGTGTCGTGTGTCCGTGCAAGTGGTACATGAGGGTAAGTTAGTGGCATGATCACATCTTCTTCATTCGTCACCGTCAATCTAATGAACGATATCGTCGCCCTGAATTCCCTGACCCCTCAATGCCTTATTGGCCATGTGACTCCTGACCCTAATGCGTCCACCATACACGTAGAACACAAAGGGGATCGGGATGATCACACACGAGATCAGCGCAAGCAACAGTCCTGCCCACTGGAATCCCATGTTATGGAACATCTGCTCGACCCAGAGCGGGATAGTAGCGCCGATGACTGATCGCATAAGTGTTTTAGCAGCCATAGCGGAGGCAGGGTAGGTAGAGTATGAGTCAATGATGTAGCTGTTAGCAGCGACGTAAATGAGGATCATGGAGACGCCGAAGATGGCGCCGGAGATGCAGACTACGATCCAGTGAACGGCAGCGTTGCCACCTGTGAAGGCGAAGAGGAATAGGGCGATAGGGAGAAGACTGTACGAACAATTCGTGAGCCAACCCAAATACCCCAGTATGGTATGGATCAACGTACCCGCAACCAAACAACATAGGATAGAGCCTAGCTTCTGGGAAGTTGCCGTCCTTGGTGACTCGGCGGTAGATCACTTCTTGGTAAGGGAGACCGCCAAGCGCAGCGAGGATACCAAGCATGATACTGATGAACGATGTACCTGTCATACCTATTGACCAGCCCCGGATGTTACTAAAGGCAATAGGGAAGGCGAAGAAGAGAAGGTAAAGCAGGGAGTACACGAATGACAGGTCTGACGGATACAGCATGAATAGACTCTCATGCGCGAAGATTGATCAAAAAACATACAGAAGGAGAAAAATAGAACGATTGGCTCCATGAACATCATGATGAAGGGACGCGTAAGAGCGACCTTAAGCGTCGATGCAAAGGGACGGCGGTCCATTTCAGCCTGAGTGTTATAACTATCATCGCCAGTCTCCTTACGTAGGCGCGCCGCCTTCTTCTTCAAGAGGACAGGAACGTAGGTCTCGGGACAAATGAGGCTGAGGGCGAACATTACACCAACGAGGATAAAAAGGACCCAGTAGATCCATCGCCACCCTGCGCGCTGGCCAATCCAGCTCCCCATGATGGGTCCGAGACATGGACCGAGGCTGTGTAGGGAGCAAGATGAATTGAGTCATGTGGAAAACAGTAAGAGCGAGAATACTGACAAGATAGTACCAGAGAATATAGCCATGGGTATACCGCGATCTTTAGTGGTCCAGATATCGGAGATCGTTCCACCAACGTTAGCTAAGGGTGCGGAAGCTGCGATGCCGGCGAGTTGACGGCCAACGACAATGGTAGCAGCGTTTTTGGCAAGGGCCGAGGGAAGTGTGAAGATGAAGAAGAAGAATATTGAGACGCAGTATATTGGTTTCCGACCGTAAATTTCGGATAAGGGTGCGAAGAATAAAGGGCTATAGTATGCAATAGGGATAGGGACAAGAAGAGTTATTCGCGAGGATCACAACAAGAATAAACGTGGACTGACCCAATCCCAAAACCAAGGACGAAACATGAAACTGTAAGGTTAATGACCTCTTGTGAGGCATGCAAGTCTCTAGACACGCCTTCCATGCTATTGGAACACGATCAGTCCCAGTCCAAGGCGAGAGAATCCCGAAACGCACTCTCCGGTGATGATAGAGCTACCAATGGCAGCTGTCAAGCAGAAAAAAGAAGCGGAGAGAGTGGTGAGCCTGTCGGCGGTCAGCGTTGGTTGTAGCTGACCAAGAGATAGATGTTAACATACCATTTTATTCTCGAGTCCCACTCCTTGGGATCCTCCCCGCTCCCTGGTTCAAACTCCACAAGCTTGAACTCTGCTTTCTGATGCAGGTCATACGGGACCTTCTCTGTCGATGAAGCATCCACCATGGTATGAGCGGAAGGAGTCTGCGCTTCTACGTCGCCAGCCTTGACCATGATTATGACGTGCTAGTCCGGGGGTCGCAAGAGTCCGCGGGTGTGGGGTATGGAGGCGCTGGACGGCCCAAGGAGATATACGAGACAAAGTTGTAACATGGACGACAACTTGGGGGTTTCTTTTATACTTTGAGGTCCGGCATACGAATTGAGCGGAAAGTGGTCAGCGCAAGTATGTAGTCGTCCGTGCAAGTCCGCATCAAAACTGAAGTCGGAGGGATAGCGGGTCCCGTGACGCCCACCAGCCCACGATGTTGAGATATCATCATTTACCGAACAACTTGTTGTATATAAATTCTCCACAATAAGCTGATTCCAAATCAGAAGATCTGTGTTGGATTACATCGACCAGTACGATATTACCTCATAGTGTCCCATGAATACAGGACAGTTGGAACCTTTTTGTGGCTTGGGGGAGTGGAGAGACCTGTTTCAAATGCTGTAGATTCTTGCAAGTTAGAGTCCATACCGGGACACAGTCCAATCAGAAATCAGAATGCGTTTTTTGATGGATATGTAGTGGATGAAGAGATTACCGAGTATCCACCCAAATTAGGGAAGTGTGGACACACGGGGACCCACACATCTCGCGTGTGCCTCGCAGTTCGTCACAACAACTCCTTTTTCACTATCTTTATGGCTTCCTCCGCAAGGCTTCTTGGGAGACCAATAATAAAGAGAAGCTTATTATATTTTTTGATTGGGTGGAGGGCATCAGCTAATTATGGAATCTTTCAAAAGAAGGTATATGAACTTGACTGCCAGATTCCAGTCATTGAGAATACAATGCAGAATCACTTCAAAATGAGCACTGAAAACGCTCCTCTAGTTGTCGAGTAAATAGCCCAGCTACACAAGCGCAACGGTTCTAAAAGATATCAGAGTTCAATTTCAGGCTTTAATCTGTGGTCAGAAACAGGAGAATAGTATATTGTTGAACACATTATTGAGGCTATATTCTTATGACGAACCAGGAGTAGTAAGATCACAAAGTGTCCATGATGTGGTCAATATTTTGGCAAACATCTCATTAAAATCTGGTAATAGGTAAATTTGGTCCCACCAGCTGGTTATTAGAAGCTCCAGGAATTTAAGGAGATGTTACAAGAAAGAAATCCATCATTGGCAGTTTTTGATGATCAAGCCAGAGTCACCCAATGCTCCAGGCGCTTACAAACACAGGCCTTTGTACCGGCCCTGTGAATCTATTTCCAGGTCAAACGGGTGAAAAATGACTGTACTAGAAGCTGCGAAAAATTTAAGGCTAAATTTGGTCATTTTTTTCAAAAAGAAAAAAAAAAATCGCGCGCACCTAAGTAAATCGCGCGCACCTAAGTAAATCGCGCGCACCTAAGTTCCTCAAACGGCTGTAAGAACTGTCCTCGCGGTGGTAATGCCAAAGCCTCTCGGTTTCTCGACAAGCATTGGATTGAAACTTGAGCGCTGGATGATTTTGACCTGAACGAGGATAATCACCGGCACCAAATCAAAGCTTCAGCACTTCAGCACAGTCCGATGGACTTACCCCAACATCATCCAGCGAGAAGTGTCTAATATACAGATTGGACGAATTTTCACAAGTTTGTGAAGTGATTATTTGCGATACGAGACGCATCAGGAGGCACGCGAGCGACTTTCAGCGATGCACTAGCGACTCGTGTCGATCGACCTTCGAGCCCGCCAGGTCGGCAAATAGTCTTCATCGGACATCTGCCCCCAAAATATCTATCATGATTGAAAGGGATCAATTTGGGCACTCACGAGGCTTATCTCATTGATTCCACTAATACAACAGTTAGAACGGTTTTTCACAGCGCTGCACGGATGAGCGACTTGTTCGGAATCGGATCAATGCCGTCAAATCATTCTTACATGCCCTTGACTTGGATACCGCTCACAGCATGGCCATCACTCATCAGTCGTCACGTCGCGTCTCGTCTTTGATGTTTCCTGGTTGGCACGTTCAGAAATGTCGACTGGCATCCTCGCTTAGCAAAAGAGATTGGGTGCTGTTCTGCAAAAGGTGTACCGAGCTTTGTTCCAGTGGTATATGTTGGGAGACATTCCACTAAGCCGCGCGGCTTAGTGGAATGTCTCCCAACATAAAGTAAACCCGACCCATCTGGTCGGTGAATACCCCCCTCTGTCCTGGATACGTCAGGATCGGTACCCGCGCGCTCGTGATGTTTTTCCCAACCCATGTCAAATTTGGGCTCAAAGGCATCATGCCAGGATATTGCCACTGATGGGGGTCGATACCAACCACAGGAGAGTGTGCGAATCGAACAAATAGTAAAAGCAATGGCATTGCAGTCTTGAGGCGATACTGGATGGTTTGCCAGATCTTCTGGATCAACTCACGATTGACTGGGAAATGAACAAATGTCGCATAGAGCACGAACTTCTCAATATTCAACCAGTGATTCTACACTTTCTATGCTAATCAAGGGGAAGACGAAGAACATTCATTCAGGCTTTCCATGACAGCGACCACTTCACGTTGTCACCATGCTTTGGCTTATTATCGTCATGCAAGAACCTTCTCAGATATATGCGATGCATTCGTTCTTTGAGTTCTTGTGTATTACATTGCATGCTACATATGATCTATTATTGAAATATCATGTGTCGCATCGATGTGCAGTAATTAAGTCTATCCGTTGCTACTTGAGTTCTATGCGATGTAATCCGCTCCTCATTGAAACAATGACTAGTAAAAGAGTAAAGGATGTGTTCAAAAGGAAGGGAAGCTCATTCAGTTGTGTCGTGTCTGTCCAACGGACGTTTTACGTGAGGATAAGTAAATGACATGATCACATCCGTCAATTTAAGGAGTGACTTTTTCGTCCCTGATCCTCAATGCCTTAGTCGTCATGCGGCTCCTTAATCTAACGCGTTCGCCATACGAGAAGAACACGAACGGAATCGGGGCGATCGCACACGAGACCAGCGCAAGCAAAACTCCTGCCCACTGGAATCCAAGTTTATGGAACATCGTGGTGACCCAGAGCGGGATCGAAGCGCCGATGACTGATCGCATGAGTGTTTTGGCGGCCATGGCCGAGGCAGGGAAAGTGGGGTATGAGTCGATGATGTAGCTGTTCGCGGCAATATAGATGAGAATCATGGAGAAGCCGAAGAGTGCGCCGGAGATGCAAACTACCATCCAGTGAATGGCAGCGTTGCCGCCTGTGAAGGCGAAGATGAATAAGGAGATAGGGAGAACACTATCGGAAAGAGTTCGTGTTAGCGAGCCAAGACAGACTAAAGTATAGTAAGAATGAACGTACACGCAACCAAACAACATAGGGTAGAGCCTAGCCTCGGGGAAGTGCCCGTTCTTAGTGACTCGGCGGTAGACCTTTTCTTGGTAAGAGAGACAGCCAAGCGCAATGAAGATACCGAGCATAATACTGATGAACGACGTTCCCGTCATGCCCCTTGACCAGCCTCGTACCTGCGCGAAGGCGATACGGAAGACAAAGAAGAGAAGGTAGAGCAGGGAGTACACGAATGACAGATCTAGCAAATACAGCCCAAATAAGCCTTTATATCCGAGAATCAATGGAAAAACATACAGAACGAGAAGAAAAGAACGATCGGCTCCGTGACCATCATGATGAAGGGACGCGTCATCGCGATCTTGAGCGTCGATGAGAAAGGAAGACGGTCCATTTCAGCCTTCGTAGTGTAGCTTTCATCACCAGTCTCCTGACGCAGGCGCGCCGCCTTCCTCTTCAGGAGGACAGGAGCGTAGGTCTCGGGAAGAAGGATGGTGAGGAAGAGCGTGACGCCGACGAGGATGAAAAGAACCCAATAGATCCATCGCCATCCTGCGCGCTGGCCGATCCAGCTCCCCATGATGGGTCCGAGACACGGACCGAGGCTGTGGTGGAAATAAGATGAATTGAGTTACGTAGAGAACGGTAAGACCGAGAATACTGACTATATAGTACCAGAAAAGATAGCCATGGGGAAACCGCGGTCTTTGGTCATCCAGATATCGGCCATCGTTCCGCCAACGATAGCGATCGGTGCAGAAGCTGCGAGCCCGGCGAGTTGACGGGCGACTATAATGGTAGCGGCGTTTTTGGCGAGCGCTGAGGGAAGTGTGAAGATGAAGAACAAGAATACTGAGACGCAGTAAATATGTCTCCGACCGATAACTTCGGACAGGGGTGCGAAGAATAGAGGACTATAGCGATGCCAGAGGTTATTTTGGAAGATCACAAAAGAGAAAAGACCTAGACTGACCCAATCCCAAAACCAAGGACGAAACACGACACAGTAAGGTTAATGACCTCTTGCGAAGCATGCAAGTCTCTGGTTACGCCTTCCATGCTTTTGAAAAACGATCAGCCTTGGTTCAAGGGGCTAAATTTTCGAAACTCACTCTCCAGTAATGATCGAGCTGCCAATGGCAACGATCAAGCAAAGAAAAGAGACGGAGAGGGTGATGAACCTGTTCGCAGTTTGTGTTAGTCATTAGTTATCGTAACCGACCGAGAGACGGTTGACATCATACCATTTCTTTTGCGGGCCCCACTCCTTCGGATTCTCTGGGTCCCCTGCTTCGAACTCCACAAGCTTGAACTCTTGATCATCAATCGGCACCTTCTCGGTCGACGAAGTCTCAACTATGGTCTGTGCAGGAGTAATTTCGTCGCCAGCTTTGGAAGCAAGATGAGTTTCGGCCATGATGACGTGCTATTCCGCGAGTTGCAGTGTCCGAGTGGGGTATGGGGCACTGGACGGCCGGAAGAGGTGAGATGCGGGGCAGGCAAGTTGTGGGGTTCTTTTATACCCTCATTCCGAAAAATTTCGTCTCTCCTCGTCAACGCGAGTAATCTGTGGAAGTCCGCATCAAACTGAAGCCGGAGCGGGTTCAAGGCCATCTAGGTACGATCAAAATCTATCCCCACATTATCACTGATCTTGTGGGGGTCAGTCCTGTGTCTTTCCTCACTAATGCAATAGAAAATCGCCATTAGTCGCTGTTAATTGAAATACTCAACACTTTTCTTAGCAACAACTGATTTTGTGACACGGTTGAGACGCAGGCAAACCTCAGACGACTGATTTCATCTGATCGGTATGGATTGCCAAATTAAGGTGATGAGATCGTTCCCCATGCGGCTATCGGAAAGACAAAAAACGAAGTCTAGATTCGATTATTTTTCTTTTTGACTGGAAAACCACGCATAATGGAATTTTATCTCTATTAGACTAGGTGACTCGAACACCCGGTCAAGTGAGATTACGCCACTCGGCCATCTTCCATGAGAGACACAGCGAAGAAGTGATGGCAGTAGTGATAGAGAGCGTTTTTAGGATCAACGGCTTGCAATCGGCCCGGATGTTGCCAAGATGGCTGTCTTCCGTCTCCACCCTTTATTGTCCAGGGCCAAAAATTTTAGAAACTCTTGGAAGCTTGTCGATCTTCAATTTCAATTTCAACTCGGATTGAATGTTGTTCATATTTTTTTTACGAAGACTTGAAACGGATCATCACAAACGGACGGTCGGGCTACCGGAGCATGAGTAGATTCATTGTAGGAGCCCCAAAAAATCATGAAGAAATATATGTCTTTTACGGAACAGACGGAACAGTTTTCAATTCACAAATTGCCAAAGGACTCCAATGTCGAACGACTGACACAAAGTCTGAGCGCTTGTTCTTACTAGTAGCTACAAGCAATCCCTTTGGATGTCAAGAAGCCCGCTCTATACCCCGCGAACCAAGGCCGAAGATAGGATTTGCTGCACGCCGGAGAGTAGACTACTGAACTTCATAAAAGCAGTACTTATACCCAGTCTTCCGTGTATATCGCCAGTGGTCTCGGATATGATTGAACGAAGAACGACTATGGTCCTATATGTCAGAAGGACGGTTTTCTAACATCAATCTCGTAGTGTGCGCGCACTCAAATAAATCTGTGTTGATGATAAGCGGCATGAGGGTAACACATTGTCGAACGTTTCCAGTGCGAGAACGAGATCCAATGGAGCCATAGCAGTTAACGATGGGCATTGTACTACTTCAAAACGACGATAGAATAGCAGATATCGTGTTCGGGATCAGGACATGGAATTTTGACAATAAACGAAACCGGGTTGTGGGCGTCGGAGACAATGAACGGTTCAACCTAATTTACAAAGGTTTTCTCCAATTGTCAGGTGTGATTATCAGTAATCATCGCGATTGGGCAGATGATAGAAGATAATAGGCATCGCAGGCATGGGAAGCTCTGAGTTTTCGAATCATCGGAGGCCATAGCGCAAGTCAAGGGCTTGGTCAGCTTGAATGAGCGTAAACAATGCCATGCCACATGTACAGGCCAGTCGACTCGGGATCGTTGGGCGCAGTCAGGGATGATAAGCGAAATTCGGAGACTATCTTATGTAACAGTGGTACCACATGCCACGGCAACCCTAACCCCAACGAGCTTTTTCCGGCAGTTCCTGAGTATCCGTGTACGTAGGGTTCTCACAACATTCGAAAGTGGGCGACCAAATGATGGAGTACGGACCCCTTTCGACCTACCTGCCTACTGTAACAAGAATGATTACTGTCTCTCTTTGAGCCTCCGTTATCTTATGTCAAAAACTCGAAGATATGATCCATATAGGAAGTGTTGGATTTGCTGGTCGAAGCAACCGCAAGTAGACCAACAAGAGAAAATTCATAACCTCATGAAGACAAATGCTACAACAAGGCGTCGAGGAAATGAGACGAATTAACAAGACCAAGTCGCTAAGCCTACGAGAAAGAGAAAGTACAAGGATACTCCAGTGATTACCAAACAAAGACGGGCCTGAAGCGCCGAGACAAGGCGGTTGAAATATATGGCCTCGTTAGTTGATCGGGGATGTATGAACTCTATAAGTCTCAACGCGTCTGTCAAAAAGAAGAAAGCCATGTAATACAACAACAACTACCCGAAGCAATCTTTGCTTTTCTCCGGGAAGATTGGGACGGAATTGTTTTCAGCGGCAGAGTCAATGGCTTATCTTGGCTGATTTTAGCACCGAGCGCGATGGAAAGAGATGTCTCTACGAGAAATCAGGATAGTATGAAAACTAGTTGTCGGTGAAAGATGTATGAGGAAACAAGATACAAGCTTCCGATCAAAAGCGACCACAGTTGTCTTTGGCCACGGCGGGCTCAAGAACATCTGTTGTCGATTCAAAAGGACACAATGCAAAAACAAGGCACCGCGAAAAGAGTTGTATGTATAGATACCGGCCCTGATTCGCTCGAAGAAGAATCCCTGATATTTTAAAAGGTCGCTCGATAGCATCACTCAGATGTGTTGGTGCGGGAGAGTAGCCAAAGGGTAGCCAAAGGGCACTCTTCGCGGGTTGAATCTGGTCTCGCAGCCAAAATCGCTGGGAACGTGTATGCCACGAGTACTTACACTCGTTTGGTTCCCACTGGCCTCATGGATCAATGTGGGGTATGGCCGTCGAAGGTCCACAGATCGGAGCAGACCGGCCGGGTGTCGGTCCATCACCACTAAATCGTTCAACGTTCAATTTTTATTCATGACACGATGTCATTGGGTTGTTGTTGCTAGGGGCATTGTGAACAGAGGTGACTCTCAGTGGGGCAATTTATACGTACATATGTCCATAGTACTCTGAGAAAACAATACGATTTGGCCTATTGTCCATCCGATTGCATATCGCCAAATAAAGTAAACTGTCGGAGTTTTCGTTGATGGACACCTTATGTAAAAATAGAATAGGATGTGACCTTTTCGTTTTGACAATAAAAAGAAAATGTAAATGGCCGACAATGGCGCTCCTTGACCACCGTGGACGTATATAAGCCCCAGCTGGTGAAGCCGGATAACCAACAAAAATATCCCTTCCTTTACCAGTTTACAAGATATACGCCTCGCTGAGCGACGACTAGGTTTCTTTCTCACTCCTTCACTTTCTAGCCCTCTTCAACTTCTATTCCGACACGCACTTCATTGCTACGACGAAGATGAAGTTCATTTCTTCAATCCTCCTCCCTGTCGCCTTTGCGACCTCTGCACTTGCACACGGCTTTGTTTCCCAAATCACTGTAGATGGCAAAGTCTTCAAGGGAAACACTCCTAACGGCAACGAGAATCCCTCTGTCATCCGTCTGATTAGCACCACGTCGCCTGTGAAGGGTGCTACGAACCCAGACCTCAACTGTGGTTCCGGCGCTCCTCATCCTGCGACGGATGTCGGCAGCGCAATGCCGGGCAGTAAGCTCGAATTTACTTGGGACGCTGGAAATGGTGATAACGTGAGTTGTAATTCACTTTGAGTTCTACTTCGACCTGACTATTGGCTCAGTGGCCCCATAACACCGGTCCACTGATGACGTACATGGCTTCTTGTGGAAGTACAACTTGCGACAAGTTCGATTCCACCAAAGCGAAGTGGTTCAAGATCGATCAGCAAGGTCGTAAAGATGGTGGTGACTGGATCCAGGCCGACATCAGTAAGTATCTGTATGATTGATTTTTATCAATCAATAATCTGACTTTCCTTTCAGTGGCCGGCCAACCCGTCCGGGTGACACTTCCCAAAACCCTTGCTCCAGGAAACTACTTGATCCGCCATGAAATCATCGCTCTCCATCTCGCAGTCACAATGGGTGGTGCTGAATTCTATCCCTCCTGCTCTCAGTTCACTATCGGTGGTAGCCAGACCGGTGCACCCACAGAGAAAGAGCTGGTGAGCTTCCCTGGGGCCTACAGCGATAGTGACCCTGGCATCTTTGACCCCGACGTCTTCAATCCTGGATCCCCTTACACCTTCCCTGGCCCTCCCATTGCTGCCTTTGTCTCTGGTTCCTCTTTATCCAATGGTTCAGCCACCAATGCCTCTGGAATCCCTACTCCCAGCGCCTCAACTACCACTGGGACTGCCCCAGCCAGCACCTCGACTGCCACTTCGACGAAGAGCGGTGGAACATGCAAACTCAAGAGGAAGGTTTCTTCCTCCAATTTGACTGCAGTCGTTTCTGTCATCCGTCCCCGACACCTCTCACGTATCATGCGCGGCCTTATTGCCAATCACGTTGTTTCCTCTTGATGTTTCATGCCTTCCCGATATACTCCTCTGCTATGTTAGAGATCTCACCGTTTATCGCTGTATTATCTATGATGCATCCTCTTAACGCTGCGCGTCGTGTACTTGTAAGACTTGCTAATGTCACGATAGTGATAACTACGAGTAATAAATAAGAATACATCATTGTTATTTATACTGCTTAAAATAGCAAATGTGAGTACCGTCATTAAGCCTCTGAGGCGACAATTCAACGCACAAGAGCTCACCATTTGCCGCTGTTCCATTCATACTATGGCCATATCCTCCACTCAAGGTATGGCGCATCAGAAACGTAATGAAAGAAAGACCCATATGGTGAACCCCGGACAATGCGGAAATTACTCGTTGATAAAAGGTGCATGAGATACAACACCAGTCTGACGGCGTCTCTCCTGCTGGCCGGAACAACTGCAGGGGTGTTGACGCACTCTTCTTGGTTTCAAAATACCAGGAGGGGAATATTCACTGTCTGATCAAGACGATACGTAAACAAGGCCTTGAGGAAAGGAGACGTATTAAAAAGGCGAAGTCGCTGAGAAATCGATGAGAGAGTACGAGGTACAAGGTTCTCCATTCGTCATGATCATCGCGATCAGGGACGAGCCTGAAGCACACAGACGCAAGTATTCGCAGCATCGCTGTTGAGGACACAAGATGACGGCAATACACAATGAGCTTGGATGAATATAGAAATAGAACAGGGGCACGTTAGTCAATCAGAGGCAGGAACCACGCAGGCCTAGATCCGGATGCATAGTTTCTGGAACAATGGAGCAAACTCGATGGAATAGGCGTTTTGGGGGTAAGTTAAGTATTAGAGAAGCTAACATAACGTTAGAACATCCCAACCCCACGACACCCATGCGCACCACAACCTTGAGCTTTTTCAAAAATAAACAAAAGCCCGGATTTGGCCTCCATGGCCAATCTTGGCCAATCATATCCCGAGTGTGTTGAAGACGTGACAAAAGACAGATCTATATAAGGAACCCAGACAATGTGGAACTGGTCGTCGATAACATGCGAATGAGAGATCAAGATAGAAAGAAGCCTGACGGCATCCCTCTCCTGCTGGAAGCAACCACAGGTATTTTTGGCATAGCAAACCCCAGAGCAAGTCCAGTGCAGCGGAAGGTCCATTGTCTTTCAATACAAAAACAAAGGGTCACGAAAGGAATTGTACCGATAGACGCCGGCTTTAGTTTGCTTCGGATAGATACCCTGAAGGTCGTAATTCACAATTCAGACGCATAATGAAAACGTGTTTTTGCGGCAGAGGGGCAGCCAGAGGGCATTATGAGAGTACATAGACATTTGGAGTTTCCGAAAATGAAGTACCATGATCGGACACGGGTTTCATTGCTAAACGGAGGCAGGATATTGGTGGAGGGTAACGTGTATGCCATGAGTACCTGTTCCTCGATTGGTTGGCAACTTAAACCCTCATGGATCAATGTGGGAAAGGCGTTGAAGTCAAGGTGGCAGGGGCAGAAATCGGTAAAACCCGGCCGGTGTCGGCCTCACCACCACTTTGAGAGTTCAAGTTATCTTGATGGTGCTGAAATATTCAGGACGAAACTTTTCGGCTGTTGTTATGGACAGTATGAACAGAATAAATGAAAAGTGATGTATTTCGGTGGGCAACGTATAGATGTATATAACTCAAAGGGGAGCTTAAACATCAATTGGCCCGTGGCATATTTCCAAATAAAGTGTTTTGTTCCGGAGTTTTGAGTTTTGTTGATGGACACGCGCGCGTCCTTCACCGAAGGCAAAAAGGAATGAAAAGGGCCAGCAATGGTGCTCCTTGACCACCGTGGACCTATATAAACCCCAGCTGGTGAAACCGAATAACTAATCCAAACATTCACTTTCTTTCACCAGTTCACAAGCTATAGGCCTCGGTCTCCCGCTGAGCGACGACTAGGTTTCCTCCTCACTCCTTCATTGACTTTCAAGCCCTCCTTTCAACTTTTACTTCGTCCACTTCACTGCTACAGTAAACAATGAAGTTCATTTCTTCAACCTTCCTCTCTGTCGTCTTCGCTACCTCTGCACTTGCACACGGCATTGTTTCCCAAATCACCGTCGATGGCAAAGTTTTCAAGGGAAACACTCCTAACGGCCAAGAGAATCCATCCATTATTCGCCTGGTCAGCAGCACCTCGCCCGTGAAGGGTGCCGCGAACCCAGATATGAACTGTGGATTAGGCGCTCCTCAGGCTGCCGCGGACATCGCCAACGCAATGCCGGGCAGCAAGGTCGAGTTTACTTGGGATACTGGAAGCGGCGGAAACGTGAGATGTGTTTTCCTTTTCAAATTCTACTTTACCTAACTGCTGGCTTAGTGGTTCCATAACACCGGTCCACTGATGACGTACATGGCTTCTTGTGGAAGTACGACTTGCGACAAGTTCGATTCCACCAAAGCGAAGTGGTTCAAGATTGATCAGCAAGGTCGCAATGCTAATGGTCAGTGGATTCAGGCCGACCTCAGTAAGTTTCTGCATCATCCTGGATTAATCAATCTCTGACTCTACTCTTCAGATACCGGCCAGCCCGCAAGAGTAACACTCCCGGACAACCTCGCCCCTGGAAACTACTTGATCCGCCATGAAATCATCGCTCTACAAGGCGCGGTCAGTGTGGGTGGCGCGGAATTCTATCCCTCCTGCTCTCAGTTTACCGTCGGCGGCAGCCAGACTGGTGCACCCACAGAGAAAGAGCTAGTGAGCTTCCCTGGTGCCTACAGTGACAATGACCCCGGCATTTTTGACCCAGACGTCTACAACCCTGGATCCTCTTATACCTTCCCTGGTCCTCCTATTGCTGCCTTTGTCTCTGGTTCCTCTTCTTCGTCCAGTGGCACGGCTACTAATGGCACCTCTACCTCTGGAACGCCTACCGCCTCTGGAACCCCCATCACTAGCGCCTCAACTGCCACTTCCACGAAGAGCAGTGGCGCATGCAAGCTCAAGAGGAAGGCCTCTTCCTCTAACGTGACTGTAGCCGCTTCCACCATCCGTCCCCGACATCTCTCCCGTATAATGCGTGGTCTTATTGCCAATCATGCTGTTTCCTTGTGAGGTTCTCGATGTTTATCATTTTCATTCCTATCCGATATACGCCTTGACGGCGATCAACGCATAGAAATTTCACCATCTACAGCGGCATTATTTATGATGTATCCTCTTGACGCTGCGCGTCGTGTACTTGTACGATTTGCTCACTATGCTATAGGCTGTGCTTGTAGATTCAATATTCACGATAGGATGACGAGGAGTAATGTATAACAATACATCATTGGTATTCAAATTGCTCAAAATACCGCGTTAGAGTATGAACATCTTGTCTTTCCTGACATTTCTTTCGCAAATGTGAGGCAAATCCATCATAATCATCTAAGGAACGTGAAAATCGTGTGTGTGAAAGAGGAATGTTCTCGCCAGTCCGCCACGCATTGGCCCACCAAGACCTTGGGTACGTCAGCCTTGAGGGTAATATCCGTTTCATTCTGGCCGAAACTCTGCTCCGTTGATTCCACGTTCGGTCTCGCCATCTTCAATTGACGTTGATGAATTCCATTCTTACCGGTCAGCCGATTCCACAGCTGCTTCCAATGGTGGTCTGTTTCTTCCCAGAGATCTGTTTCTCCCCAGAACATCCAGATGCACCAAAGGATGAGTCCGCACGTCACCGTTGTGGCAAATGTGACAATCGAACGCACAGTCGTCGTTGATTTCACCAAGCACAGGAGTAGGAATGCCACCATGAACGTTGCCATCCTGACGTATATAGATAACATATCAGTATGCGGGCCATACAATGCGAAGAGAACATATGTACCCCCATATGAGCAGAACGTACGGTATACTATACATAATAGCTAATGCATTGAACCCGTATCTCGGGGAACAATGGGCATGGAAGTATTTGTACTGAAAAGGATGAGGGAAGTAATACTGCTAAATCACGATTGCATGATTAGAACAAACATAAATCAAGGTCACTTACATAATCTCGAGCATCTAAAGAGCCGCGCGCGTCCTTTGGCTTTGTGTTGTCGGACTAACATCAGTGCAAGGAACATGCTCGCGAAGCTGATGACGACTGAAAGATAGCATGCAATCTGGGCTGCGGTACGAGTGCTTTGAATGGTCATTGTGTTGTTTGATGGATCATCGGATGGAATGGAAAGGAACCGCAATATCTGCTGTGAGCAAAATTGACGCCTTTCTTGCAATCAGTTCACACAAAAGTTCTGCCATATCATGCGCGTACATGAAAAATGTGTCCACCCCATTGATCGTTCATATCGGCGAAAAATTGGAGACATTGAACCTTGATGATCCATTCATCGGCCCAGATTCTATTCATGTCTTTCAAGAAGATGTCTGGTGTGGAAAACATGAGTGGAGAGAGTATATCGAAGAAACATGTTCGATGGTGTTTATAATCGCAATGATTTCTCTGTAAAGAATCGAGGCGTGCTCCAAATTGCCCGTGGTAGTTGAGAAATCGGCCTTTGACTGTAATTTGGTCAACCTCCATTTAATAGTAACGAGAAAACTCAATGTACTTATGAGCTGCATAAAACGTCCTGTGATTCATTCTTTGTCAGTACTAGTGAGTGCTGCGGATACTTGAAATATACCAAGGCACCAATGAGAAGCGGATGATTGGCGACCTGAGAGAAGTCCTTAACTCTTGGAATTCAATATTGGAGATGATGACAAGCTGACTTTTCATCCCTTCCACAACTTCAGCCATCTCTTTGAGATCCTCCTTGCTGTAATCGACTGTGCTAGTCCTACTGCTCTGTATATCTTGAGATACAATCAGTTACATCGAAGTTCCGGGAGGCAGAGGATCATTTATTACCTGTTCGAGCGTCTGCTATTGTGTTCCACACCATGTCATAGACATCAGCATTGACATCGCGCACATTAGGGAACAAGCCCCAGTGATACCTTAAGCAATGGGTATTGATATTCGATGCGGGACAATTGCAACTCACCAGTACTGGTATTCAAGGTACAGTTCTATAAAAAATGAGCTCGGTGTGTAAAAGATGAAAAACAGATCCCCTCACTGATGTGCGTTGGTAAAATGTCTCCTCTGACTTCGGACAAGTGATTCGAAATATCAAAATGCTCCAACCAGAACACCCTGCGAGTCATTGCACTGACGTAGTAATATCCGCACTGATTGACCTCATCTTCTATGTTCAACTCAAGAATGAGATCCGTATCGTCAGGCTGTGTCAAGTTCCGCGATTGAAGGAAGTCTTCAAATTGGACAATGAAATTGTCGAGAATATTGAAGTACACCTGATCCCATATCCAACATTCAGTAATGATCCTCTACAGTAGGTTAGCATGCATGTAGTTCGTTTCCAAGATGGCTTCTGTACCTTTTCAGCATGGTAGAAATATGGCTGACCTTCAGGATGAATGCATTGTTCCCACCCGTCGGGAAGTTTCCCCCTGTCATAATACGTTTGACATGGGAAACAGTAGCTTGTACTTGGATACCCACATGGAGAGATTTTCTTGACCAGCCTCAAGTACATATTCCGCAGGTTTATTCTGACTGTCAAGCTCCTTGTGAGTTGGTACGGTGGAATTAACAATACGAACACTAACATGAATCTCTTCCGCGTGTATCTGGGCACATAGGAGGGCATGAGGGGGTAAATATTATACGAAATTCCATGAGAGAAACCCGTGTTACCGCTCACTCCAGGTCGGACGGTATCCCCAATGGGCAAGAGAGGTGAATCTGGGACAACTAAAGAAACCTGGGATCCGATCGCTGCAGGGCGGACCATGAAAGTTTGGCTGGACATAGCGTTGCATGAACATATTGTTATCGAGTCCTCTCTGGATGCCCTCCGCTCAAATTGAGAACCAGTGACAGATGCGACATCATCATCCAGTGGGATAATGCTGTTGAAGGAACCAGTCGAAGAGTTTATGAGTAATGAATTCGGAGACAAAGGCTGGCCGGATTGGGGAGATCGTGGCGGGTCCAAGTCTTTTTTATCCACTGGTCCCACATCTGTTCTGCTCCTTTCTTCATCGATCTCTTCGGAAGTTTCATGAGATGGGTTTCGTGGTGTTGGAGTAACAGAGCACCGTCGTTTAAGAACGAACGTGGTACAAGATTGCAATAAGCGCGATGAGATTGTCCACAAATCACAGCAGCGTTGTATAAAGTGCTTGATGGAGACATTGCGAAGGATTCTTAACAACAGGATAAGGGAGCTCACCAGGACCATCGGTCATGAGAAAGGTAAAACGTCTTGAATGTTCAAGTTTAAGTTACTACGCACCTCTGACCTTTAAGCCTAAAATGGACTCCCGTGACATATCGCAAGCCATTAGGCGCCATAACAATCATTTCCAGCTAATAAGGTACAAGCGATGAATCTCCGCAGTGCCTTGTCATAGCCGCCGTCCGCTTGACTTGATGAGTTCACATGGAGATTGTCACAAGGACCCATGACCACCAATGGACGAAAACTAAGGACTCTTGAAAACAGCGTAAGGGAGCTCATCAGGGCCATCTATCATAGGAAAGGTAGAACTTCTTGGCTGTTTCAGTTACCACGCCCCTCTGACCTTCAAACGGAAAAGCTGTGTTGAGCTCCGGTGACATGACAAAAGAAATAGACGCCCTTACATTCATTTCCAGCTGATAATATACAAGCGATGTGCCTCTGCAGAAAACTTTGTCCATCGGAATTTGCTTCACAAGGCACTGCAGGAAGGATACAGACACCTTTGTTTAAGTTTATCGGATGAGGCAACTTCACAATGAAGCACACAATCGAAGCAAGGAAGCATATGTCGAATTCGGGGCGCGACGAATCTACACTCAGATATGATGTGTTTATTTTGTTATTGTGTCTGCATATTACTTGCTCCCTAAGTTTGTGTTTCATGTTCGGGCAGTCCCAGTATGAGCCCACTTTGTACACAGCCTATGGTCAAAGGGGGTGGTGTGTGTTGCTCCTATTCCATTATCTTGTTCAGCCCTTTCTAACAAAACATTGTCAGGTTGCCATGCTCTTGGATCCCACTTTTCTGGCAATGTACCAAGCAGCTTCTTTGATCTGGTGGAACATGAGTGGAGGTCTTCCTCAACTTCCATGAGTGATGAAGCATGAGATTATGCCACAGTGGATTAACAATAATATGTTATCACTCTGGAGTTCCAGAATCAAACAACAATTTTATCGAGTACAAATAATGAATATATATATATAATATGCATACCTGGAGTTCAAGAATCAAATGACAATTTGAGCTCCAGTAAGAAGATGGCTCTTTATGTTTATTAATAAGTGAGTTCTTGTCGAAATCACATAATCTATACATCATTATGAAGCCAGGATGCAGTTGTATGTCATGTGATTTTCTACGATTTTTTGCTTTCCAAAAAGACCAAACATTGGGGCACTTTTTTGAGCCAGTGTAGATAATTGATTCCTTTTGTGTAAGCTTGATACACATATTTCTCAATCAGAGTATTAGGAGTTAAAACAGCAGTTAGACCATGGTTTGTGGTTATAGGAGTGGAAACAGAGGTACAACAGCCATATCAAAGTGATTAGGAATGGAATCAATGTAAGATGTTTGATTGAGGTAAATAACTCAATTTATGCAATCACAGACAACCATGAGACCTAATATATATCTTATTTCTCCTAAATCAGTTATATCAAAGTTGTTTCCAAGATTGTTTAAAAAAAAGATGATTTTATAGACATCTTTGCTGGCTATGGCTATATAATCAACATGGACAATAGATATACAGGCAATCATTGAGATTGGTTTGTTTAAAACCTAGGCTGATAAGTATGTCATGTAGACATTGTTTCCATTTTCTTCCTGCTTGTTTAAGCCTGTAGATGGCTGTAAGCAGTTGCCAATATTTTTTCTTACCTATACCTTTAGGAACTTGCATGAATATCTCTTTATCACATGATCCTTCAAGGTAGGCACTGATCACATTAATTTTATGGATCTCTAGATCTAACATGGCAGCTAATGTTAGGAAGCTATGAAGTGTCATAAATTTGGCAACTAAGGAGAATGTATCATTGAAATTGACTCTGTGAATATGCAAGAAAACTTGGGCAATAATGCATGCTTTGAATTTCACATGATTTCCATGTTCATCAAGCTTTTATTTAAGCACAATTTTGCTTTCAATCAACTTTTTTTTCATTATATAATTCATCCACTTCAACAAATACTTCCTTTTTGATGAGTTATTGATATTCAAATTTGATGGCATTTTTGTTAAAGGTAGAGATGGCAAAGGGGTGCAAAGGCACAGGAAATCACAGAGAAGAGTACAAAAACCTTTTCAGGTCTACAGAAGATGCACACAATGTGCCAAATATAAATGACCAAATGCAAGTGTATTGACAACAATGGGAAAATTTACATGATAGCATGTAACCATGTAACTATGTAACTTGTGTACTTGTTAGAATTGGATGGTGTCATGTACAGACACCCTAACTTCAACACTTCCACTTGTCTAACATGATGCAAGAAATACTCCCACTAAAACCAAATTATCTGTCAAAGGAGACAAGGAGCTCTTTTCTCAGCAGTAAGTGCTGCATACCATTCATCATCAAAGGAAGGATCAACATAATTGGTGTCAGGGTCAAAAAGACCAGCAAGGGCAGCACCAGCACAGACAGGGACAGCATTGGTATTAGCAATGCAAGCATGGCAAGTTGAAGGAAGAGAAGGGGAGGGAGAGCAAGAATGAGAGTTCTTCATAACATGGTCCTTGATACTGCATGGCATATCATAGATACAGGCAAAGGCATGATGATCTTTCCTACCACAGCAATGACAACTATCAGAGTTGGGGTTGCACCAACAATTGCCTCTATTATCAATGAGGGGGTCACTGGATCTGGTGGAGTTTTGACCCCAAACTGCATTAGCTCCTTCCAGCTTGATTGTGACAGGGTCAGCAGCAATAGAACCAGCAAGCATGATCTTGATCTTAGCAAGATCAAGTTCAGGGGACTGGGAAAAAATATTGAGCTGAACAGTATAGAAGGAATCATTGAGACATATGTGGAGGACAATTGTTAATTGTAACACCAAAAGCAGTGAGTTTTTGCTTGGCAGACTGAAGAGCCTGGAGGTAGGCAGAGATAGGATGGTTGGAATCATGATGGATCTGGTAAATTTCTTCATGAGCAGCCATGCAATAACCAATGGTTGATTTTCAAAATGAGCCTTGAGGGCAGCCCAGGCAGCAGTGCCAATATTGCAGTCCTTGATAAGATATTGATACTCATCTGAAACCTGTCCATAAATATATCCACTCAATATCCCATCTGACCTATCCCAAACCTTCCTCTCTGGGCTGAGTACAGGAAGTTGTCCAGTAGCAATGCCAGTCATGAGAATGGTTTAAAGGGCACCCATCATTTTCTTGGTCCATGTGAACCAGTTGGAAGTTGGAGTCATCAAGCTTGTTAGGGACATTGTGATAAAGCATGGTAGCAAAGAAATGAGGAATTGAGTAAGACATAACAGTAAGAATGACATGTGAAAGAAGCACAAGAAGCAGGAATCTGTTTAATAGAGTTGGGACTGAGGCCCATAACTTGTTAAAGGTAGGGATGGTAAAGGGGTGCAAAGGCATAGGAAATCACAGAGAAGGAGTACAAAAACCTTTTCAGGTCCACAAAAGATGCACACAATGTACTGAATACAAATGACCAAGTGCAAGTGTATTGGCAAAAATGGGGAAATTTACATGACAGCATGTAACTATGTAACTCGTATATCTTGTTAGAATTGGATGGCATCATGTACAGACACCCTACAACTTCAACAAATTTTCCAGTCCTGAGAATAAGGAGAGCTTGAAGCTTCAGTCACAAAAGGACCTGAAACTGCCACAAAGACTACATGATTATTAGAGTATTTGGCATTTTCATCTTGTTGGTATCTCTTGGGGAATCAATGTTTGTGTGTGGAAAGAGCCTGTCTGGGTAAGTCATCTCATGTTTTAGACTTATGAGGAGCAGGAGGTGGTTTGATGGATATGGTGAACTGGGGTGGTGTTATTAGGCATGATACTTCAGTGTATTGGAGCTCACCAATTGGAAATGAATCTCAAAAAGATACTTGTGAAGTATCAGATTCTTGAAGTGCTGCTAGAACTTCATTTTTGAAGGATTCTGGGAGAATGAAAATATGACAAGGCATATTAGTTTCTGAATACATTGCCACATTGATAAAATTATTTATTTCTTCATCAGTCAATTGTGTGAGTTCCATGTCAACATGTGCCAATTCACTTGGAGTATCATCCTTATAGAATTGGACATCTCTTGAGGTAATTAATTTACCATTTTTTAAGTCCTTCAATTGATAACCTTTTGTTTTGTCAGCCCATCCTAGCATTTGGACTCTTACAGCTCTGGATTTGAGTTTGCCATGGCACACTTCTTTTAGCACATGAGCTCATCCAAGGGAACTAAGAATTTCTAAATGTGATATGTCCAGTTTTTGTTTATTTTCTGACCATTCTGTATAGGGAATTTTGCCTTCTAATGCAGAGGTCAGAGTTATAGATTGCAAATACATGGCATGAAAGCCTTACCCCAATAGCATAGGTCCATTTTTTCACTGTGTAGCATATTGTGAGTCATTCCAAGAAAGATGGCTATAGCTCTGCAATTCTGTTTTGCTCAGGAAAATTTTGTGTTTAATACCATTTTTAACACAGAATTGATGCATTAGAACATTTACAAATTCTGGTTCAAATAATTTTGATTAACTGACCACTTTGACATTTGTTTTGAGCAACAAAGCAACAATGTTGTGTATGGCTTTATTAGCTAACCAGTTTGTTTTAGCAATTGGCCTACAGAATATCTGCAGCTTGCTTCAACAACAATGAGTGCATATTTATATCCATCCCAAGTCATACCTTGCATTGAACCAGTCATAGTAATTCAATTTTTTTTATATTTTGTATTGCTGACTTGGAGAAGGGGAGTTTGAATGTGATAAAATGTGCCATGAGTGCCAATCAAGTTAGCTTGTAAGAAATTCTTATTATCCCAGCTGAGACTTAAACCTATGCAAGATCCTTTATTTTAGCACTAGTATGATGGAGTATGCCCAAGCTTATTGGATTAGCCCCAAGATTGGGGATGCAGAAAACTTAGTGAAGCAGCACATCATTAGTTCCTTCAGGCAAGTTAGTCCTGGCCAATGCCAGTGATGAATAATTGATTAAATCCACCAACAAATATATATTGGTTGCCAACTTTGTGATATGAAATGAAATAAGACCTGTCCACAATCATGTGACAGGAAGCTGGACTATCCAGAAGTAAACTGGATGAATTCCATTGTTGATTGCCATAAAAACTTTTTCTACTTTGCAAGTTTGATTATCCATCTTGGTAATGGTTGTGCTAGCATTGCCCATAGATGAGGATTTTTTGGGCTTCAAACACTGTGGACTCTAGTATCCTTTTTTGCTGCAATTATGGAAAATATCATCTGGCTTTGGTCTGTGTTTATATTTTGGTTTATATTTTGCTGACTTTGGATCGATTCTCCTCCAACTGGAGTTATGATTTGCTTTCAAAACAAACACCACTGATTTTGTTGAAAATTTTTCTTTATGGGTTTTGCATTTGTAAACAAGTGTTAATTTAGTCAATACATCATCAAGCTTGAGAGCTTGACCTCAAAGCAATAAAGTTTGTTTGATTATTTCCTAAGCAAGGGTAGTCAGTAATGACAACAAAATTGCATTGATAATGGTTTGTTTGTTAACATGATGGTCAGCCTTGAGAAAACACCAACAAATGCTATAGCAGAATCCAAGATGGTCAGAAATGAAGAAATAACCATCCTATTTCTTTGCAAAAAGTTTCTTATAGTAATAGTGGCTGTTGACATCACTATGTTGCTTGACAAAATTAATGTGAAGTAGTTCCCAGATTGACATAGAACTTTTGCAATTGACAATGGATTCTTGCTGAGCATATTTGACAGTGTTTTGAATCAATTCCATAGCTGTGTCATCTTCATTAAGCCAATGGTTGTATTTATCATGTGACTTTTCCTAGGCAGTGTAGCCTGCAGATTGGAGTATATCTATTAATTCTTGACCATCCTTAAAGACACTAACTAAAGGTTTGTCTTCAGCAGGACAAGTGGATGTCATGAGATCAAGAAAGTCTTGTTGCTACTTGTGCCCACCTCAGAGCCCCTAGTAATTAGCAGTATGGCTCATCTTGCATGAATGTGTGATCTGCTTTGTCTTTGGGACATATCTTGCTAGTAAGTATTGTGCCTGATAGTAATGGTGTAAATCTAGGGTTGTAGTTGGACATGCCAAGATACTCAAGGACTTGTATGAGATATGCTTTCTGAGATAGGGAGATTGACTGTGTATGGAGGTTTTGGTGGATAGCCATACCAAATATAAAGGCTGGTTCTTTCAAGTCCTTTATCTCATAAGTCCTGGCCAGCTTTTTCTTCATAAGTTGTGCTCTCTTTTTTGTCAATAATGGGCCAAAGGTGTCATCATTGAAGGTGTTTGTGATTATGACCTCATTGCCTGTCTTTCTCAATCTAACACAAGGATCTGCCTGTGATCTGGTATACTCTAAGTCCAAGTAAGCACTGTCTGTAAGAGCAACCTCCAGGAGCTATGGCTCAATCATACAGCTGGCAGAGGGAGATCCAAAGTTGCATTCAGTACTGTACAGTATTCTACAAGCATAGCTACACACCTGGCAGAGGGAGATCCAAAGAGAACAAGTCTGAGGAGCCCCTATGCCAGAGGGGACACTTCTAAGGGTTTGGAGAGTGTGAGAACAGACTGTACAGTACACCTAAGTCACTAGACTGCCTCAAAGAGGAAATCTGCTAACTAATGGAGCTCCAGAGATTAACAATCAAACTCTGGGTATGAATGATTGAGCTTCTAGGGTTCAGCAATTGAGCCCAGGAGACCAATGAGCAAGGGAATGTAGATCCCCAGAGATGCACCAGAGATGAGTAGGAGTAGAATGGAAGATCCTCAGAGGTAGCTCAGGGCTGAGCAAAGCATCCCCTGACATCACTACCCCCTTAGAATGTGGCATCCCAATGCATGGGGTAGAAGAAATCTTAGAGGGCTACATCAGCAGGCAACATGGGGTAGACTCTGCAAGTGGCCTTTGGCACATTGGGGTGCCACTGGTAGAAGTCCAGGACCAGCCTCAGTGTGTGAACATTCTCCTGCAGTTCTCAAGATGTGTCTTCTAGATCATAGCCTTTCCACTTCACCTTGAACTGCAATTTCTGCCTGAAGAGGCAGCTATCCAGTATCTCCTCCACCTCATACTGCTTGTCATTGCTCACCAGGACCAGAGGAGACAGTGGCCTAGGACAATAGCCTGGAATGGGGTCCTCTGGCACTGGAAAGAGCTTTACTATGTTGAACACTGGGTGGAGCTAACACAGACTGACCAGGAGGTGCAGCTGGTAAGCCAGAGGAGCCTACCTGCCACTCTACCAGGAATGGTCCTATGTGGCAGTGCAACAGCTTCCACAAAGGCTATGTTGTAGTGATATCAGACTCATCAAGGTAGACACAGTCTCCCAGTTGGTACTTTAGGACTGGGGTGTGACTGTGATCATAGTAGCAGGCCATGTTATCCTTTGCCTTGCTCAGAGTGGCCTTCACCTCATCCTGCACCACCTTTATCCTTTCTATGAAATTATTCATGGCTGGGTTGTCCAAGGGATGTGTGCGGGGTTCGAAGCCCATATAAGGGTGGCAACTGGTGTCCAGGAGGAAGGGAGAGTACTGAGTTGATGCATGAACATTGTTGTTGTACTGGAACTCTGCGTCTGACAGCAGCTCATCCCAGTCATCTTGCCACTCATTATAGAACAGGTGCAGGTACTGCTCTAGCTCCTGATTGACCCTCTCTGTCTGCCTGTCAGACTGGAGGTGATATGCTATGGAGGTGTGCAGCTTCATGCCAAGGAGGCAGTACAGCTTGCAGGTGAACTCTGCCACAAACTGAGGCTTGCAATTGGAGATGTAGGTGTTAGAAAGACTGTGCAGCTTCCAGATGTTCTTCTGGTAGAGGTTGGCAGCCCCTATGGCAGAGCAGGTAGTGTGGGTGGGAATGAAGTATGCCTGCTTACCATAGAGGTCCACCACCACCATGATGACATCGTAGCCATGTGCATCTGGAATGTCTTCTGATAAAACAAAGGATTTTACCTGAGAACTACTTGAAAGAAATATAACAAGTGTTTACAAAGGAACACATTAAGATAAACATTATGTTTTTCTCTAAAAAAGACTGGAAACATTTCTCATTTTTTCTATCTGTATCTTAGGAATAATCAAAAGAAAAAGAAATTGTTTTCCTCAAGGAAAAGCATTGAAATTGTTTAACTTTTTCTTTTTTGTTTCTCAAAATAAATTTTATGTAATACATGAGAAAAACTAATTAGAAATTATTTGACATCTTTCTAATGGGTTTTTCTTCCCAAAAAATCTCCCAATCCCTGCAGTGTGAGTCTCTGTGTTCAACATTATAGCTTCCTTGTACATCTTTGGCATGTTTGTCTTGTCATTGGCTCTCAGAGTTGACAGATAGCCAGAAGGTCCATCTGCCATCAGTGCTGCTGGTGAATCCCCCACAGCCCAGTCTTCCCTTCCATCTTGTGCCTTTGTAACATTTCCCTTGTTGTGACAAGGGCTGGTGTTGGTCAAGTCAACTGTGATAAGTGTTGTAAGACTTGTGGTGGTTCAGGAACAATGTGGGCTGGTGGTGCCAGGATAAGCACCCTGTTGCTTGTTATAACAGTGGCATTGTTGACTGTGTCATCATGATGAGGTGAGCCATCCCTGGGTCTGATCTTCAGAGCAATGAGTTGTTGGGGAAGCAGTAGCCCCAGGGCAGAGGGCATTGGCATATGAATGGTGTGTGTGTGCTCATCCTTGTCTCTTGCATTTAGCACAGTAAGTGGGCAATGTCCTACACCCTCCTCAAAGATTACATTGTGTGATGTCACTATGATCCTTGATCTCTGGGCATACAAGCAGTAACCACTATTTTCATAGCCTACAAGGTGAAACTTAACCAATTTAGAGTCCAACTTTGATCTCACCAGCTTCTCAGGTATCTTTGCCCATGCAAGGCACCTCCAGGGGCAAAGGTGGTTGAAATGTTGCTGTTTTCTGGTGCAGGTCTCTTTTGGGGATAATATTGGGATGGCATGAGGATGAGATCAGGTTGCATGTGTAGACTTGCACTGCTGCTGCCTCTGCCCAGAGGTCCTTCAGAAGACTGCTTTTAGCAAGTATGCAACAGACACCTTTGAGGATTATGTGGTTTGCATGCTCCATGACACTGTTTTGTGTGTGTGGGCATGGGGTATGGTCACTGTCAGGGCTGTGTGCTCCTAAGTATGCTGTCTAGGCCTCATTCACCCTACTCATGTTTTGCATCTACCCAAACCTCTCACAGATTCCTACCTGTCTGATATTTTGACTTGGTATGGTAAGTGGTGAAGGCTACAAGTGTGGTGGTAGCATCCTTCTTGGACAAGAAGTAATCTAATAGGTATAAAAATCCCCCATCCACAGCTACCATCATATAACTGGCCCCTCCTAGTGATACTATGCTGGCTGACCCTCATAGATTGACATGGGCATAGTCATTTAGCACTCCCTCAGGTTTGATGGTGGCATTATACAGTTGTGTGGCATGTTTACCATATATACAGTCTTCACATATCAAACTGTCTAACAGGTTCCTTGCTAGAGCAGTCTTGATCATCAAAATTCTTGCATGACCAAATCTTTGGTGCCACACCTCAAGATTAGCTGTCTTTATCTGAGATCTCACAGTCATTGCCCCAAGCAACCCTGGCTTGTTTAGCTTGCTAAGTAGGTACATCCCTCCAATGCCTTTTCTCCATATCTTGGTAGTGTCTTGGAAACTGACAAAACCCCAACTGAACACCATGCAGAAACCTGCTGGGTTGAACTTATTGATAGAAACTCAGTTCAATGCAAGTCCTGGTGCATGTAATGCATTCTTAAAGATGAGCACTGATAATATTTTCATGGTTTTGCAGGTCCTCCTCATGGTGCCTTGCCCAACAATGCAGAATGATGAGCCTTTAGGAGTGGCATTACCCTCAATAGGTGTGTGCTACTCCTCATAGTCTGTGAACATGTTTCTGCCAATGAAGAAATGATTGGTTGCCCCTGAATTCTGCATAAGTTGGTATCTGCATGCCCAATGTTTGCCCTGCCTCCCATTTTACCACCTGCAGGTTCTCAGTGTTCCTGGCCAGTCCTTGTGTGATGGCAGACAGTGTGTAAGTAACCTGAGATTCAGATAAGGTCGGTGGGCTAGCATATTCAGCAACATTTGCTGCTGGGGCTGGTGACTGGACTGTGGTTGGTGGGTTACTCAACAGGGTTTTGGTAAATTTGCTTTTATTCCTAAAGTTTGGGGGAAACTGTCCCTCTTTACCTCCACCCTTCCAGTAAACAGTTCTCAATTGCATGACCACTCTGTTGGCAATTTGGGTTTATGCAGGACAAGCCTCTGCTTTGACTTTGCCTGCATGGCTGTAGCCAATATACCTGCTTTTTGCTTTTGAAGTACAATCCTATCCCAGTGTGGTGGTGAGTACAGTGATAGTGTCTTTTGACTTGGTCATTGAGTACAGCCCGGCTACAACCAAGCTCCGGGATTCTGGGAGGGAGGCTATCAAGATCGTATGGAAAGTGGCGTTGTCTATTTTCGCTCCTCTTGCTGTTTCTGACTCTCATTTCTCTCTCATGTCTTCCATGGGCTTCAGGAAGTCCCTACTGTCTGAGAACTCGGTGGTGCACAGGCATTTTTTGGCATTCATGGCGGCGATCTCTGAGAAAACACTGTAATTATCTTTCAGTGCTGTCCAGGCTTTTGCTTCTGATACATCCATTTTTATACCCATACCTACGAGATTTTTCGTATTATAGATGATGAGTTCCAGCACCCAGGCATCCCTTTCCTCCCACTCCTCAAGCAATGGGTATTTTGACGACCACTTGGTAGTTTTTGTTTCTGCACTTTTGTCTCAGCTGCTGCTGATGGTGTTACTATCATTCCATCCAGGTACCCACGGGCACCTCGTGCTCTCGCAGCGATGAGGACTCGATTTTTGAATGTGGCATAGTTATTGCTGTCGAAGTATGCCTCCTCGGGGAAGTTTAGAGGGTTTGACAAGTTTGTAGACATTTTGTGCGTCGTCTATGTAGGCCTTTGTGTTGGTGCGTTGTGTTGGTGCGTGTGGCGCGTAGTGAGGCGTAATGTAACCAGTCGTGTTCGGAGCAATGGCTCGACGAAAAAAAGAGTGCGAAGTAGAAGCGAAAAACAGGGCCTATAACCTGTAGACAAGTACAGTGATATGAGTCCTCAGTCACACAAGTAATGTGTCGTACGACTGATATTACCTGTAGACAAGTACAGTGATACGAGTCTACAGGATGTATGAGTATACGGAATAAGTAATATAAGTAGCTTGGCTCACCCTTAGTCAAGTACAGTGATACGAGTCTACAGGATGTATGAGTATACGGAATAAGTAATATAAGTAGCTTGGCTCACCCTTAGTCACACAAGTAATACATCGTACGACTGAGGGTGGCATTCTGTGGATATCTAAAAGTACAGATAAAATAAATAAGGTTTACTCCAAAGACTAGCAAATCGTCCTACCACTTGGGCCAGTGCCAGGGTAAACAATCGGGCGGTATCTATAAAAGGAAAGTCACCGCGTAATTCTGAAGACGACACCCCCAGACACTCTCGCCATTGGAAACTACTTGATACGCCAAGAAATCATCGCTCTACAGGGCGCCGTCAGCATGGGTGGTGCGGAATTCTGTCCCTGCCTACAGCGACAGCGACCCTGGCATTTTCGACCGAGACGTGTACAACACGGTATCCTCTTGTACCTTTCCTGGTCCTCCTATAGCTGCCTTGGCCTCTGGTTCCTCTTCTTCGTCCAGTGATACAGCTACCAATGGCACCTCAACATGCGCCTCAACCTGCGACTTCAACGAAGAGTAGTGACGCATGCAAGCTCAAGAGGAAGACCTCTTCCTCTAACGTAACTGCAGCCGCTTATACCATCCATCCCCGACACCTCTCCCTATAATTGCCAATCACCTTGTTTCCTTGTGAGGTTCTCGATGTTTAACATTTCATGCCTTTCTGATATATGCCTCGATGGCGATCTATGCATAGAAATTTTACCATTTACTGTTGTATTGTTTATGACGTATCTTATTGACGCTGCGCGCCGTGTACTTGTGCTAACTATGCGATAGGCTGCGCTTGTCGATTCAATATCACGATAGGTGACAAGGAGTAATAATATAATATCAAGTTGGGGACATTTCTTTCGCAAATGTGGAGCGAATCCTTAATAATCATCCAAGGAAAGCAAAATCATACTTGTGAAAGAGGAATGTTGGTGTCGCCAGTCCGCTGCGCATGGGCCCACCAAGACCTTGCGTACATCATCAGCCCTGAAGGCAATATCCGTTTCAATCTCTGGCCGAACTTCTGTTCCATTAAACCACGTTTTGATGAATTCTCTTCCTCTCCATTCTTACCGGTCAGTCGATTGTACACCCCTTGTAAGCGTTCCCGCCAATGGCGATCTGTTTCTTCCCAGAACATCCGGATGCACCATAAGATGAGTCCGCACGTCAAGGCTGCAACAATTGCGACAATCAAACGCACAGTCGTCGTTGATTTCACCAAGCACAGGAGCAAAAATGCCACCATGAACGTTGCCATTCTGACGTATATGATTAACATATAAGTATGCGGGTCATACAATGAGCAGAGGACACATACCCCCATATGAGCAGAACGTACGGTAAACTATACATAATAGCTAATGCCTCAAACCCATATTTCGGGGAACAATGGGAATGGAGGTATCTGTGCTAAAAAGGACGAGAAAAATAATACTGCTAAATCACGATTGCACGATTAGAACAAACATAATCAAGGTCACTCACATAATATTGAACATCTAAAGAGCCGCGTCCTTTGGCTTTGTGTTGTCGGACTAACATCAGTGCAAGGAACATGCTCGTGAAGCTGGTCACGATTGATAGATAGCTCGCAATCTGAGCCGCGGTACGAGTGCTTTGGAGGGTCATTTTGTTGTTTGATGGATCATCGGACGGAATGGAAAGAAACGCAACATCCGCCGTGAGCAAAATCGACGCCTTTCTTGTGGTCAGTTCACATGAAGGGTCTACTATATTATGCGCGTACATGAAAAATGTGTTCTCCCCACTGATCGTTCAATTCAACGAAAACTTTCACCCAACGTGCCTTAAGAGTGATTTTGTCGACCCAGAGTTCATTTAGATTCTTCAGGTGTATGTTGGGAGCGTAAAGCAAAAGCGGGGAAAATAGCTTGATTAGCCATGTTCGCCTGGGTCCCTCATCGGGATGAATACTCTGCAAAGAATCGAGGCGTGCTCCAAATTGCCCATGGTAGTTGAGAAACCGGTCTTTGACTGCAATTTGGTCAACCTATATTTGATAGTAATGAGAAACTTTGATATACTTAAGAGCTGCGTAAAACGTCCTATGATTCATTCTTTGTCAGTATTAGTTAGTGCTGCGGATACCTGAAATTTACCAAGGCACCAATGAGAAGCGGATGATTGGCGACCTGACATAAGTCCTTAACTCTTATTATTTAATACTGAAGTTAATGACAAGCTGACCTTTCATCCCTTCTACGACTTCAGCCATCTCTTTGAGGTCCTCCTTGCTATGGTTGACTGTGCTAGTCCTACTGCTCTGTATATCTTGATATACAAAATGATATCAATCGCATCAAAATTCCTGGGGACAGAGGTCATTCAGTACCTGTTCGAGCGTCTGCTATTGTGTTCCACACCAGGTCATAGACATCATCATTCACATCACGCACATTGGGGAACAAGTCCCAGTGATACCTTAAGCAATGGGTAATGATATTCGACGCGGGACAATTGCAACTCACCAGTACTGGTATTCAAGGTACAGCTCTGGAAAAATGAGTTCGGTGTGTAAAAGATGAAGAACAAATCCCTTACTGATGTGGGTTGGAGAAATGTCTCCTCTGACTTCGGACACGTGATCCGAGATATTGAAATTCTCCAACCAGGATACCATGCGAGTCGAGGCATTGACGAGGTAATATCCGCACTGATTGACTTCATCTTCTATGTTCACATCAAGGATGAGATCCGTGTCGTCAGGCTGTGTCAAATTCCGCGACCGAATGAAGTCTTCGAACTGGCCAATGAAATCGTTGAGAATACTGAACATTTGCTGCTCCAATATCCAACATTCAGTAATGATCCTCTACAACAGGTTAGCATGTTTGTAGTTCGTTTCCAAGATGGCTTCTGTACCTTTCCAGCATGGTAGAAATATGGTTGACCTTCAGGATGAATGCATTGTTCCCACTCGTCCGGAAGTTTCCCCCTGTCATAAGATAAGATGTTTGACGTGGGAAGCACTAGCCATGTTCTAGGATACATACGTCGGGAAATTGTCTCGATAAGCCTCAAGTATATATTCCACAGGCTTATCCTCACTGTCAAGCTCCTTGTGAGTTGGTACGGTTAAATTAGAAATATAAACACTGACATGAATCTCTTCCGGTTATACCTGGGTAGCTGGGACGGCATGAGGGGGAAAATATGTTCGGAAATTCCCTGAGAAAAACCCGTGTTACCACTCGCACCAGGCCCGACGACATCACCACCTGGCAAGAGAGGCGAAGCTGGGGCAACCAAAGAAACCTGGGATCCGTTTCCTCCATGGCAGACCGTGAGAGTTTGGCTGGACATAGGGTTGCCGGAGTGTATTATCAATGAGTCCCCTCTGGATGACCACTGCTCAAATTGAGGGCTGGTGAGGGATGCAACACCATCATCTGGTGGGAAAACGTTTATGGAGAAACCACTTGAAGACGTTATGAGTGATGATTGTGAAGTCAAAGGATGACCGAATTGACGGGAATGCGCCCTGTCCAAGTCTGTCGGTAACAAAGAGGCGAGAATCTGTGTGTTTTCCGCTGGTCCCACGTCTGTTCTGTTCCTTCGCTCATTGGTCCCTTTGAAAGTTTCATGGGACGGGTTTCGCGGTCTTGTAGTAACACGCTGTCGTTTAAGAACGAGCGTTATACAAAATTGTAATAAGCGCGATAAGATTGTCCACAAGTGACGGCAGCGTTGTATAAGGTACTTGGAGGAGGTACCACGAAGGGCTCTGAATAAGGGGCTCATTAGGGTCATTGATCATGGGAAAGATAAACTTATTGGACATTTAAGTCACTACACACCTTTTATCTTTGGACCTCAAAGCTGTGTTGAGCTCCCATGACATATCCCGAGACCATTAAACGCGCTCAAATTCATTTACAGCTGATTAAGGTGCCTCTGTGGTGCCTTGTCATAGCCCCCGTTCGTTTGACTTGACGAGTTCGTTATAAAATTGTCTAAAAGGACTCTTGACCATTCATAGACGAAATTGTAGGAATCTAGTTGCAAGAAGGAGGCCTAGAACCACGATATACAACATAAGATACATCCTTGCACGTGATATTTCATCACATGAATTTCGACCAAAGTCTTAGGGTGCGTTTGTTTTGCTTGTAGGTGTTCCTTCGGGATGGCTTGAAAACATGACAACCCGAAACTACTAGGCTGTAGTTAATCGAAGGGACTATGGGCGCGGTAGGAGTCACTAATATCTCATTCGGAAAAGTGCAACCTAACTGGTTGGCTCAGTGGCCGTCCACTGATGAGCTTCTAGATCTTGTGGAAGTACAAGTTGCGACAAGTTCGATTCCACCAAAGCGAAGTAGTTCAGGATGTTTGGCAAGGTCGTGAAGATGGCGGTGACTGGACCCAGCCCGACAGAAGTCAGTATCTTCATAAGTTTTAAAAATCTGACTCTACTCTTCAGCGACCGGCCAGCCCGCAAGAGTAACACTTCCAGACACTCTCGCCCCTCGCAACTACTGGATACGCCATGAAATCATTGCTCTCTAGGGCGCGGTTAGTATGGGTGGTGCGGAATTCTACCCGACAGCCAGATTGGTGCACCCACAGAGAAAGAGCTATTGAGCTTCACTGGTGCCTACGGCGACAATGATCCTAGCATCTTTGGCCCAGACGTTTACAACCCTGGATCCTCTTATACCTTCCCTGGCCCTGCTATTGCTGTCTTTGTCTCTTATACAAGTTCTGCACTCATTACATCCTATTGTAAATAATAAAGGGAGAGTTGAGACAATCTTAGACAGTGGCTCTCAGATAGTCTGTATGGCACTAGAAGAGGCCCTGTGCTTAGGATTGACTTGGGATCCAGATGTGCACTTGCACATGGAAAGTGCCAACCAGCAGGTCAATGAATCAGTGGGCTTAGCCTGCAATGTGCCATTCACCTTTGCAGAAGGGTTCACTATCTATCTCCAAGTACACATCTTTGAAAAACCAGCTTATACTGTCTTACTGGGTAGACCATTTGACACCCTGACAGAAAGCAATATACAAAATTTACAGGATGGAAATGCTATCATAACCATCAGGGACCCCAACACAGGATGTTGAATAGTGTTGCCTACTCTTAAGAGAGGGGAAATGCCAAAGGATGAACTGGTAGGGGATAAAGAATCAAAAGTTTGAGTCTCAATGATCTGGTCCTAGATCAGGGAGAGATAGCAGTCAGTCTCATGGAGATTGAAAATGGAGAAATAGTGGTGACAGGTTATGAGATTAAGGAGAGTGGGTTTAGCAGGGAAGAGTTAAGGGATGTCTACCTTCAGGCATTCTCTGCAGGAGGCAAGTGTGGAGAAAAAGAAGGGAAGGTTGTCTGATTATCTGAATGGGCAGGCAGCCCCAATTCCAAAAGATCTGGAAAGTTTTCTAGTTCAGCAAGAAACCTTAGAGTCAAAAGTAGGTGTGGGGGAGACAGCTCAAGTCTTTTCCAAGAAGTACAAACCTGTGGCTAGGAAGGTGAAGCCTGTGCTTGGTACTTCTCCTGAGGAATTAAGAATTGAAAGGTGTATTACTGGGGACCCTCTAGCAGAAATGCCACAGCTGGATCCTCACCCACCTGATTTTAAGCCCACAGGAAGATACACAGCTGAGTGCAGAGATGTCATTGACCAGGCACATAGTGAGGGCTTCTTATGGCCTGAAGAACTAAAAGCAGTCCATCATCTGATGATGCTGTAAAATGAAGCCTTTACATGGGATGATTCACAAAGGGGAAGGCTGAAAGAAGAATTCTTCCCCCTTGTAGTCATACCAGTAGTTCCTCACACTCCTTGGGTATTGAAGAACATTCCCATTGCACCTGGTCTAAGAGACAAAATCTGCAAAATGATTAAGCAGAAAATAGAAGCAGGGGTATATGAACCATCTAACTCTTCTTACTGATCCTAGTGGTTCATAGTACTGAAGAAAGATGGGGAGAGTTTAAGGATTGTCCACAGTCTAGAGCCACTCAACAAAGTGACTATAGTGCATTCAGGGCTACCACCAGCCACTGAAGAGTTAGCCAGTCATTTTGCAGGGTGCGCTTGTGGGGGTATCTTTGATCTCTATGTTGGGTATGATGAGAGGGTATTAGATGTAAAGTCCAGGGACTATAACTACATTTCAGACTCTCTTTGGGGCCCTGAGGTTAGTTACCCTACCTATGGGGTGGACTAATTCTGTACTTATCTTTCATGACAACATTACATTTATCCTAAAAGATGAAATTCCACATGTAACATGGCCATGTATTGATGATGCTCCAGTTAGAGGACCACCTCACAGATATGAGTTGCCAGATAGTAGCTATGAGGTAATCCCAGAAAACCCTGGTATTAGGCAATTTGTATGGGAGCACCTGCATAATGTAAACAGGGTGCTGCAAAGAATCAAGTATGCTGGAGGAACTTTCTCTGGAAAGAAGTCAGTTGTGTGTGCAGATGAAATTGTGGTAGTAGGGCATAGATGTTCTCATGGAGGACAGAAGCCTGAAACAAAAAGGTTAGCAGTGGTCATGGGATGGGGAGATTGTCATGACAAGACAGACATCAGGGCTTTCCTAGGGACCTGTGGTACCTTTAGGATGTTCATAAAAGACTATGCAAAAGTGGCAGCTCCTATCAACCGTTTGACACAAAACCATACTCCCTTTGAATGGGGAGAAGAGCAAAGATCAGCCATGGCTGAACTAAAAAAGCTACTGTCAGAGAGTGCTCCTCTCGAACCCATTGACTATGAGTCAGAAGAGGCAGTGGTATTGTCAGTAGATACCTCTTGGATGGCAGTTGGTTTTAGAGTGTTCCAGGAAAAAGAAGGAGATCCAGAACAAAGAACCTGTGCCAAGTTGGGATCTATAACACTGAATGAAAGAGAGGCCAGATTCTCACAGCCCAAAAGAGAGTTATTTGAGGGCCTTGCAAGCCAACAAGTACTGGTTAGTGGGTTGTAGGAAGCTGGTGGTTGAAACAGATGCCAAATATTTGAAAAGGATGTTAAGCAACCCAGGAGTAGGCCCTAATGCCACAATTATAAGGTGGATTGAGGATGTCCTGCTTTATCATTTCACATTAAGGCATGTACCTGGAAGGACCTTCAGTGTGGATGGACTATCAAGGAGACCCAAGCAAGAAAGAGATGAGGAATACCCCCCAGTGGCACCTGAGCTGATGACAGAGCCAAAAACAATGCACTTTGAGTATTCAGAAAAGGAGAAAAATGTGCCAGGCTGGGAGGAGCATGAACCTTTACAACTTGAAGAGTTTTCAGATCAGATTGACACAATAGGTGGCTATCTGCATGCAGTAGCCACTGAAATATCAGACTTTGATCAAGAACTTAGTAAAGCTAGGGCACAGGAAAAAGAGCTAAGGGCTGCTGCCCTGAATCATCTACAGGCATCCAGGCTTGACCCAGTAGCAGTACTAGCATTATCTACCTCCCTGTCACCTGAAGATGTAGAGGAAAAGAAAGTAGAGGATGACAGTGCTTATTTGGCACATAGAAAAGGAGGTGAAGGGGAGGAATGGGATAGCTTGTTGCCACTTGTGCAGAGTTTGTTACAAGACCCAGGAACAAAACCCAAGAATCTTCAGGGATGTGACCCTGAAATTTTCAAAAAGTTTGCTAGACAGTTCTTGTTTGACAAGAAAGGACAACTCTACAAATGCCACAGTGGAGAAAGGCATAAGCTAGTAGTTGAAACTAGTAAGCAAATGTTCATGCTCAAATCTGCACATGATGCTGGATCGGGCAAGTGTAGAGTGTGGTTGCCCGGGGTTAATTCGTATGCCCAATCTCATCCACTTCACTCTTCACATATCACACCCTACCTCATCTATTCTCCTCGACCCTTACTCACCGCCATTGTTTCACACCTACATGAAGGCCGGTGACCCTTACTCTTCACATGTCACACCTTATCTTACCTCTCTCTTTGACCTACTCACTTCCATTGTTCCACGCCTAATATAAACCGGCAAGCGCAGCCAAGACAAATCCGTCATCTCACACTGCGCTCGCAGGTACGTTACTATTCACTTCACCTAGAACCCATAGAACTTACTTAGTTGTCTCACACTGCGCTCGCAGCTCGCAGTTCTCGTCAGATCAGATCTCGCGCCGCGCGTTTGCATCTAGATGAAACTCCTGGCCCATGGCCTCAGTGCATGAGCAGCTCCTCAAACACCAACTCAACCTTGCCACCCCGTGCTCCCAACGGTCGCTTTCTCAGATCCCCCCAGCCCCCAACAAACCCAATTCCCCCAGTCATGAGTGATCCCACTCCAACTGTATCAATCGAGGCCTTTAACACGCTCAGCTCATCGGTTTCAGACCTCGGCACGCTCGTCAGGAACATGCTGCAGCGCATAGATGCGACGGAAGGTTCATCAACAGCGGCAGCTCCACAGACGGCACCGGCACCGGCATTGGACTTCATACCCCCAATCACAGCAGTAACAGCTAACGGTACGTCCATCACTGCTCCTACCTCTCTTCGCGCTCGGTTCCCGGACATCGAGGCGGCGGTCATAGCAGCTATCATTACGCACAACTTCAAAGCAGCTGACCTTCACAAACTTGACCCCACAAACCATGATAAGGAAATCGCATATACCTTCAATGGAGTGACTAACCAGTTTGAGGTCAGCAATCGCACCGCAAAAGAATACAAATCCCCATTCTCGGTCATTGTCCCCCTGCAGCGGTACTTCAACGTCCTCGGCTTCCACCTCCCCAAAACCAACCTAGTCCCATTTGTGTTCTATGAGTACACTGCCCACCTCATTGAACTCATCGCAGAATATGAGTGGTCCGCGGTATACCAGTATCACTCGGTTTTCTTTAACCGCCGTCGCTCCGAAATGGCTGCCGGGGATTACTCAGGATGGGGCACACCAGCGACCGACCTCCTCAGCAAGCATGTCTACGCGTATCGAAAGGCAGCGCCAGCCAAGCAAGCAAAAACCCCACACACCCCAGCTAACCCCTCAGAGCCATGCCGTAAGTTCAATGATGGTAAATGTGCCACGAACCCTTGCCCGTGGGGCCGCCCGCATAACTGCTCCACCTGCAGGAAGGCTGACCATGGCAAGCTTCAGCACAAAGACTGAGCCCCCGGCAGGGCGAGTAGCCCCGCCCACACCACAACTGCTTGCCCGGGCCTCCTTCGGGATGACATCGCACCTTCCCTCACTTTTTCTCCGCTCCCACCCCTCGCTCCCTTGCTCCCTCTCCCAGCAAGCTGCCCCAACACCGCCCCACGTGCCAATGCCCCCCTCAGCCCAACCTCCCACCTTCCCCGTGTCTCGTCCACGCTCAACGAGGCCGCATGGTCTTACTATCTACATCACTATCCCGATTGCTCTTTTGTATCTACTATAGTACAAATAATACGTTTTGGCGCTAGCATCGGATTTACAGGCGATCGCTCTAAGTAACAATCGTGCACAAACCTCAAATCTGCTTCCTCCAGCCCCTCTGTCATCGACAACCTCTCCGCCGACATTGCAGCGCAAGTTGCCAATGGGCGGACACATGGCCCGTTCACTTCACCTCCCTGCCCTAACTTTCGTGCCTCGCCGCTCGGGGCCGTATCGCGCAAACGCTCTGAGAAGATTTGTCACATTCACCACCTATCATGGCCAGAAGGCACCTCAGTCAACGACGGCATCTCTGACATGGAAGCCACAATCGACTACGACATGGCCGATTGTGCCATCGCCGATCTCACGGCGTCAGGGCCAGGGTCCCTGATGATCAAACTCGATCTCGAGGCTGCCTTCCGCCACATACCAACACGGGTAGAGGACTGGCTGCTACTAGGCTTTACATGGATGGAATGCTTTTACTACGACATAGTCCTGGGCTTTGGATGCCGCTCTGCACCATATATATTCAATCTTTTCGCCGAAGCACTGCACTGGATCATGCAGAGCAACATTCCTGCCCGCTTACGCCACTACCTCAACGATTTTCTGGCGATCTTCTCCCCTGGCACTCTGGCCGACTCCGTCCACGATGCTCTTGCATGGGCCATGGAATTAGGTAAACAGCTTGGCCTGACCTTTCAGCCATCCAAAATTGTAGGCCCAGCCACCTCCCTCGAGTTCCTGGGCCTGGAATTGGACTCTGTCGCAATGGAAGTCCGCTTACCCCGCGATAAACTCAACTACCTCACAAACCTCCTCGATGACTGGTCCACGCGCAGCACCTGCTCGCACCAGGAACTGGAGGAACTTACGGGCTTCCTCCAGTTCACTACACAGGTCATTCCCCTATCACGAGCCTTCCTGCGCAACCTCTACGACTTCTTGGCTACTTTTCCTGCAAGCCAGTTCACTCGCCGCCACATTCCCAAAGCTGCACAACGTGATCTGGACTGGTGGCGTGCGATTGCAGGCAAATGGAACGGTGTCCGGCTTATATCCCCCTCCAGGCCAACCGTCGACATCTTCACAGATGCGAGTGGTGCAAAAGGCCTGGGAGGACACTCAGGCTGGGATTGGTTCTCCGCACGCTGCCCATGACGACTCTGTGCAGAACACATTCAGGTCAAGGAGATGTATGCGGTGGTGTACGCAGTCCTCTGCTGGGGTGACAGCCTACAGGGATGCCACATAGTCTTCCATGTTGACAATGAAGCTGTATACAATGCAATCCGCAACGTCACCATACGGTCAAAGCCAACGATGAAGTTCGTGCACCACTTGATAGCCCTGGCTTGCTGCCTCGATTTTTCCTTTTCCTCCAGTTGGTTATCTTCTTCTGATAATTCAGTTGCTGACGCTGCCTCTCATTTTTCTTTCTCTCGCATGTTCACAATTACCCCCTGGTTGAACCCAAAGCCCTCCTCGAAACGCCTCCGACTTGGTGGTACGACCAACACCGACATCTCCCAAAAGCCGTCTCATTCTACCTATGGCACGGACTGGCCGCAAGCACACGGAAAACGTACTCGACAGGTCAATGCCAGTTCCTCCTGCACGTCCAGCTCCACAATCTCTATAATGCTGACAGATCCATCATCCCCGCCTCACAGCCTGCCATCCTCTCATGGGTCGCAAGCCTCGGCGGCCGAGTACAGCCCAAAACGATCAAGGCATATCTCACAGCTGTCAAATCCCTGCATACCGATGCTGGCCTCCCCTTTGATGCCATCGAGGCACCACTTGTCCAGCGCCTTATCCGCGGCATCAAATGATATCACGGTGAGAGAGACCGCAAACCAGTCCAACCCATTACCCTCCCCATCCTCACTGCCCTGCTCGCCCAGCTCAAACCCGGTGTCACCCCAGGACACACCACCATTTATGCTGCGTGCTGCCTTGCCTACTCAGGCTTGCTCCAAAGCGGGGAGTTCACCACAGGCAAGAGCGGCAAGTACAGTGCTAGCCTCAACCTCTCCAGGAGTAGCATCACCTTCCTCCCCGACCTCGATCATACCACGCACGCCCGGATCACCTTGCCAGCATCCAAAACCGACCCCTTCTGCCGCGGCGTCACCATCACCATATCTGCGGCCCCTGGACAGCCATCCTGCCCAATCGCCGCCCTCAAAGCCCTGTTCACCAAACTCCTGCATGCCGCAGACGCGCCACTGTTCGAGCAACCCGACGGCAAGCCCCTTTCCTACGACTTCTTTGTCAAGAGCATCCGCAAAGCCCTTACATTTGCGGGATTCAATCCCAGCCTCTTTACGGGACACAGCTTTCGCCGGGGGGCAGCCTCAGAGGCCGCAGCAGCCGGCTACTCTGACTACGAAATACAACTCTTGGGCAGATGGTGCAGCGATGCTTACAAGCTCTATCTGGAAAACGACCTGGACAGAGTCCTCCACCTCTCCTTCCTCCTTCATTTGGCCCACTCACAAGTCTCCCCTTTCGAACCTCCGGTCCTTCGTGGATTCACTGCACTGGCTTGAGTTTCGGCCTCTCTCTCTCGGGAGGTCGGCTTGAGAACTCACCGGACTCAGAAATTAACTCATTTCTCGCACATCATCACGCAGACCTGAAACAACGCTTACTCATTCAATCCGCTCAAATATTCATTCTCCTTGCTCAAATTTGCCACTCATTCAAGGACAAATTAATGGATTGGGCAAGTGTAGAGTGTGGTTGCCCGGGGTTAATTCGTATGCCCAATCTCATCCACTTCACTCTTCACATATCACACCCTACCTCATCTATTCTCCTTGACCCTTACTCACCGCCATTGTTTCACACCTACATGAAGGCCGGTGACCCTTACTCTTCACATGTCACACCTTATCTTACCTCTCTCTTTGACCTACTCACTTCCATTGTTCCACACCTAATATAAACCAGCGAGCGCAGCCAAGACAAATCCATCATCTCACACTGCGCTCGCAGGTACGTTACTATTCACTTCACCTAGAACCCATAGAACTTACTTAGTTGTCTCACACTGCGCTCGCAGCTCGCAGTTCTTGTCAGATCAGATCTCGCACCGCGCATTTGCATCCCCACCCACCATCCCTACTTCATTACATTCGATCTACTTACAGTTCCTACTCGTACTCACTAGTCCCTCGTAGTTAGCTTGAGTTTTGGCCTCTCTCTCTCGGGAGGTCGGCTCGAGAACTCACTGGACTCAGAAATTGACTCATTTCTCGCGCATCATCACGCAGACCTGAAACAACGCTTACTCATTCAATCTGCTCAAATATTCATTCTCCTCGCTCAAATTTGCCACTCATTCAAGGACGAATTAACCTAGGGCACAAAAAATGCTTATACAAAAGTGCTTTTGGTAGCCTGGAATAGATGGGGATGTTCAGTCACTGCAGGGATTGGGAGATTTTTCGGGAAGAAAAACCCATTAGAAAGATGTCAAATAATTTCTAATTAGTTTTTCTCATGTATTACATAAAATTTATTTTGAGAAACAAAAAAGAAAAAGTTAAACAATTTCAATGCTTTTCCTTGAGAAAAACAATTTATTTTTCTTTTTATTTTTCCTAAGATACAGATAGAAATAATGAATAATGTTTCCAGTCTTTTTCTAGAGAAAAACATAATGTTTATCTTAATGTAAACACTTGTCATATTTCTTTCAAGTAGTTTTCAGGTAAAATCCTTTGTTTTATCAGAAATATTTGGAAGACATTAAATTTTTCTGATAAAACTCGGAAGACATTAAATTTTTCTGATGAAACAAAGGATTCTACCTGAGAACTACTTGAAAGAAATATGACAAGTGTTTACAAAGAAACACATTAAGATAAACATTATGTTTTTCTCTAGAAAAAGACTGGAAACATTATTCATTATTTCTATCTGTATCTTAGGAAAAAGAAAAAGAAAAAGAAATTGTTTTTCTCAAGGAAAAGCATTGAAATTGTTTAACTTTTTCTTTTTTGTTTCTCAAAATAAATTTTATGTAATACATGAGAAAAACTAATTAGAAATTATTTGACATCTTTCTAATGGGTTTTTTTTCCCGAAAAATCTCCCAATCCCTGCAGTGAGTGGTATGTGGGGACTTGTCACAATTGTCAGATACATCAGAAGACAGTTGTTAATAGGGAACCCATGGTCACTTACACCCTTCCATATTCCAGTCAATACATATTGATACTATGCACATGACCCCAGCCTCAACATGGCTGCAAATACATTGTTTATAGGAGGTGTGTATTGTCATTTTGGATAGAAGGATGCCCTTTGAGAAAAGAGAATCATAAGACAATTGGACAGTGGCTGTTTGAAGAGGTGATCTGTCATTGGGGTTGCATCTCAGAAATCATCACTGACAATGCAGAGCAGTTCACTAAAGTCACTGCTTGGCTAGAGAAGAAGTATGGGATTAGAGGCATTATTATCTTCCCTTACAATTCTCAAGCTAATGACAAGATTGAGCGACCTCATTGGGATGTGTGACAAGCACTATTCAAAGCCTGTGAAGACCACACCAAATGGTCTGGTTCTTCTTCCATGTAATGTGGAGTGATAGGATTATTGTCAGAAAGTGTTTTGGCTGCTCCCCATATTTCATGGTTATAGGGGCTCACCCAACTCTACCTTTAGATTTGGTGGAAGCTACTTGGCTGGTGGAGCTACCAGAAGGACCTTTGACAACAGAAGAATTGATTGGTTATAGGGCCAGAGCTCTGGCTAAACACTACCAGCATGTGGAAGATATGAGAGAAAGAGTAGGAAAAGACAAACTGCAGTGGGTATTGAAGTTTTCTGAGGAGCACAAAAACTTTATAAAGAACTTCAATTTTAGACCTCTAGACTTAGTGTCAAAAATATGATCACTGAGCACTCACATAGCGCAAAAATGTTGCCACAGTTTCATGAGCCCTTAGTAGTAATTACAAAGACCCAAGGAGGCAACTACATAGTGGCTGAGTTGGATGGATTAGTCTGGCAGAATAAAGTGGCTGCATTCAGAGTTTTACCCTACAGAGCACAGAAGAAGTTGAAACTATCACAAGAATTAGAGGATTGGATAGATATCTCTTCTACTAAGCTCAGGGAATTAGCCAAGGAAAGGCAGAAACCCACAGAAAAAGAGACTATAGATATCTCATTTGACTCTCTGACTTCACAAGCCATTGGATTCTGAATTGGATTAAATAATAATAATAATAATAATAATAATAATAGATATGGCTAGGGGAAAAAAAGCCTAACAAAGTCTCAGGAAAAGAAGACTGGCAGAGAAGCATTATATTGAGGACATAGGCTATTTGTTAAAAATACCCTATGTTTTTGTCAATACATGCACAAGCACCAGCAGTGCTTACATTACAGAAGCTTCTTGAATGGGAGACATATTGTCCTGTGGGGGATTGGCAAACTCAATATCAGAGTTGTTGCTGGGAGCCTAACGGACTGAGATTGAGAATAGAAGCAAAATATAATAAAAACCCTTACCTCAATGGAAACTTGGAGTCTGCCAAGAAGGACACCAGTCTTGTCAATGTCAGATTTGCCTAATGCCTTGTCAAGGTGCAACAAATGAGCCAAAATTGTGTGGGAAGTCTCCAGGGCAATGTCGAGGAGATAGAGCTGTTGCTGAGAGGCCAGGCTGATGGCATTACAATGTTGACAAGTTCCACATGGGAAGCCATGTCAGGATCCTCAGAGAGCTAATGAGCCTCAAGACCAGCATCAGCCTGGCCCAGGAGGGCAAGAACAGCCTTGCTGCTAGGCAGCTGGAAGGAAGAATTAAGCTGGCAAAAAAGTCAGGAAGACGGAAACACACCTAGCATGGGGCTTATTTTGATTTTTTTTTTGCTTTAGGCTTATTGGCAGGATCTACCTGAGATTGAGAAGGGGAAATAAGCATTAAGGAAAATAACAAAAAATAAAATGAAAAAAGAAAAAGGCAGATGCACCATAACCTTGTGTTTAAAAACACAGGGAACTGTAGGAGTTGTCATCTCAACATCCTGAGCATGGTGCCATTATATAAGATTAAGAGGGATAACAAGACAGAAATACAGAGAAAAAGAAGCTTACCTCAGCCTCTTTCTCTTTGCAATGGGCCTCACAACAATTTGCCTCAGAAATAATGGCATTGAGGAAGGAAAATAAGGCCTTCACATTAGACAAATTGTCTGCGGTGATGCGCTGACTTGCCGCCTAGCTGCCGTGCAGGAAACAACCAACAAGACCAGCCAGATAGGGATAGCTAGCAAGCAGTAGCGTTACGTGTGTGTGTGAGAGGAGTCTAGCAAAGTCCCAGAAACCCGGTAAGGAGATAAGAAGTCGGAGTCGGTAAGGAAGTGTGAGGGAGCGGTAAGAGATAACAGTGCGGCCGCTAGTGTCTGCGCTGAACCGTTGCTAAGGGGAAATCTGTCAAAGACCCAAAAGGTCGTTAAGGAATAACGGAAGAGTTAACGGAAATATATGAGCCGCTAGCCGTAAGCGCTAGCGTTTAACGAAGGCGAAGCAAGGGCACCCGTATGGTGCTTAACGAAAGCGGAGCGAGTGCACCCGTATGGTTCTTAACGAAGGCGACGAGGAGCAAAGTAGACTGGACTGGGTAATCCCAAATCAGTCGTTAACGAAGCAAGAGCGTGAACGAGATCTTAAGTGTAGTCTGAAGTGTGGACTAAACTCTGGTACGATTCGATGATTTGTAGCTACTGACAGGGCAGTATTTATAGGTAAGTAAGACAGTAGATAAAAGGGGAAACCGGTAATAGGTAGTAAGCGTAGCGGTTGCATGTGATAATGTGATAATGCGTGTCAGGAGTAAGACGATAAAAGGGGAAAACAGTAATAGATAGTAAGCGTAGTGGATGCATGTGATAATGCATGTCAGGGGCTGTAGGGAGAGGGGCCTGAACTGTTGCAAGGTCAGCTGGGTCGTTAAGGGAAAGGTCGGTAACGGTCGGTGTCGTTAGCGGTCGGCCAGTAGCGGTCACGTGCTGAGGCCACGTGCTTGGTTCGACTTGTTGGTGTCGGGCAGCCAGCGCTGACTGAGGCGTATCATCTCCCCTTGACTGAAAAACTGACTGTCCCCAGTCAAAGGAAAATCCTCGAAGTCTCGTGATTGTTAAGCGTGGTCCGTGCGGGGGGTCCTGGTCCGTGCACCATACCAGAAAAACATAAATAAATTACAGCGACTCTTTGGACTTCGTCATCTCAACACCTCTTATCATGTCGACACCTGCCTTCTTTAACTACTCGACCACCTTCGCGCGTTTCGTAGCCGCCCAGGAGTTCCTCGAGAAGGTGCCAAAGGTCCTGTCCATGGGGCGCGCCCTGCTCGCGACCAGTCCAGAGTCGGCGGTAACGTCGATTATGTCAACCTACCTGCATTGGTTCGAGTCGGCAGGCGGGAGCAGGGTCACGTGGACGGAGCAAGCTGTGGTCGGGGAGGAGTGCCAGGCGTTATACGCCAAGTACAAGGAGGAGGCCTGGATGTGGCCTTTCGACGTTCACTTTGTAAGTTTCCTCGTTTTTTAACGTCTCGTACGGTATGCTAATGCTTGCGCTAAGGGTGAGCAGCCAGCGGGAGAGATCAAGGAGGAGGAGATCGCGGAGGGGACGAGGATAATGAGGATGGCGAAAGGAGCGACGAGGAGGTAGAGGTTCCCGCATCATTTAACGACCGGGAGCTAAAGCGATTGCTGCGTGGGCGCTTGCCCTCGTCAGTTCTCGACACTGGAGCGGGCGCAGGGGAACTTGTCGGGCGAAGGAAGGAGAGAAAACTGGTGGCTCCTGCGGCGAGGGCCGCTTTTTGTGAGAGGGTGGGTGTGGTAAGTCTTTTGCTTATCTTTGGCTTTTTTGGTTCGGCCTAACGTCTCGGACGGTAGTGCGATGGCTGTTGGGCCCTGAACGACCCTGAAGGTTGCTGGTACCTGACCGGTAACCTGCCCTGTTACCGCTGCAACGAAGTCAGCAAGGGTTGTTCGGTGCATGGGAAGTTGCTATGAGGTCGGCGCGGGGGTCACAAAGGGAAGAAGGCAGAGGGGGCCGCCTTGGTACGGGCGGCGAGGCGGTATCTGGAGGGGCAGCGAGAGATAGCGGCGGGTGGCGGGGAGCCTGCCGTTAAAAAGGCAACGCTCCTCCTGCCAACAAGGCAAGAGGGGATGGTTGCTGAGGGCACCGCTAAGGGCAAGGGGGCGGTGAGGAGCCGGTCGGTTGTGGAGTCAAGTGACGAAGATATACCGACGCCGGCGAGGAGCTCTAAACGGCGCCGGTTGGAGTCTGATGAGGAGAGTGCGGTCGAGGAAGTTCGTGAGGTGACTCCTACCGGGGAGAGGGCAACGGTAGTGGAGGAGGCGGAGCTGGAAGCCAAGCCGGTAGAGTTAGCGGCAGAAGCGGAGGTGGGGGAGGAGACAGGTGAAGCAGAGGCCAAGGACTTGGTAAGTTCGTCGTTCCTTAACGGCTGACCGGTAGCGCTAACAAAGTTCGCTTAGGTGGAGAGGTTCGGGGCCCCCCCTCAACTGACTATCAACGAGGAGGAGATTGAATGGCTGGGGGAGGACCTACCAGTCCCGTTCCCCTTCGATCCCAGGGGCGACCTGGAACAATATCGGGCAAGGGCGGCAGAGGTTGGGCGATTGATGGGAAGGGAGATGCGGGCGGCGGAGGACAATTTGCGAGCGGCCTGAGCTCGCTACCGGCTGCTGGTGAGGGCGCGAAGTGCACTAACGCGCTATCAAGATGACTGCGACGCCTTCATTGCGTGGCAGGCTGAGGTGGGTGTGACGGAGGAGCACTGGGGGAAGTCGGGGGATGGAGAGCTGCCTTCGGATGACGGTCTCCCCGCGCTCTAAAACTTTATTTCTTTTAGTTTTTTTTTTTTTTGTCTTTGTTACTATCAGGGAGTGACCCCCTTAAGGGGTCTTTTTAAATGAATGATTTTCTTGGAGTAAGGGTCGACCGGTAAGATAGCGGTCTAAGAAGTGAGATGGATAGAAAAAAGGGGAGAAAGGTGACGAGTCAAGAAAGAAGTGAATGACTTGAAATGAATGCTCAGTAAATCATCATGGCGCCTGCGCAACGTCGCTTAACGACTGCGTCTTAACGAAAGGTAGAGTGAAAAATTGAAGTGAAGCGAAAGAAACAAAAAAAAGAATAGACAGTGGGAAAAGATAAACGCTCAGTGAAACATCATGGCGCTTGGGCAAGGTCGCTTAGCGACTGTGTTTTAACGAAAGGCAAATGGGGAGCGGTCAAGTTAAAAAAAATAAGTAGAGGGCTTAACGGTTGTGCATGTATGTCAGAAAGCGTAGGTAGAAAGAAAGTCTATGATGGATAGAAATGGAGTAAGTAAAGGTGAAACAATAGAACCGAAACAATAGAAATAAGGCTTATCGGGAGCCGTTAAGGTTTTTGAGGGAGTTTAATGGTGAGTGGCGTGTATAGTGGAAATGATGTTTTCTAATCTTCTTCGGCGGCATTGTCTAATGATTCGTCAGGATTAGGGGGGTCTTTGTCATCAAGTAAGTCGGTTTCTTCTAGTATTCTTAAACGGTCGGTATCGATGTCGAAGGCGTCGGTAGGGAGAGGGATGTGTTCGCGGGCGAAATAAGGGACTAAGCGAAAGGCGGCTACCGGTCGGTGGAGTACGGATCCATCTAATTCACAAAGAATGTAAGCGCCTCCATGGTTACGTGAGATTACCACTAGCGGTCCTAAGTATCGAGGTCGCATCTTCTTGTTATGGGTGACTTCAATGCGTGTATTCCTCATCAGTACTAGGTCTCCCTGCTTGAAGTCGTAGTCTCAAATGGTAGCGGCATGTTCTTGTTCGAAATGGAGGGCTGCTAACTGGCGGGCAGTAAGGACGGTATCGTGTAAACGGTCGAGATCAGCTTGTCTGCGTTGGAGGTCGATAGCGCGTCGGGCAATGAGGTTGGTAGTCGTTAGCAGGGAATCGGGAGGTGGCTGGAGGTAAGTCGCTTCTATGATGTCGGCGGGGAATAGGGGATGAGTACCGGTAGCGGCGTAGTAAGGGGAACAACCCATGCGGCGGTGGACGGTAACACGTTCTGACCAGAAGACAGAGTAAGCGGCTGTGCTCCACTTGGACTGGTCTCCGTTAACGGCTTTGAAGAGGGCTTGTCGAACATCAAAGTGAGGTCGTTTGACGATACCGTTAGCGCGTTTGTTGTAGCCGGATATGCAAATGTGGTTGATGTGGTACTTCTTGGCGAGGTAGGCGACGGCTTTAATGATGGGGGGACCATTATTGGTAACGATTTCATTAAGGGCGCCCCAGCGGCAGATGATGTCTTCAAAGAGCCACTTAGTGATAGCGTCAGTATTTTCGCAAGCCAGCATGCGGAATTTGGGATAGTGGATAAGTGAACAGCGTCGTTGGATGATATATTTGAACTTGTTTGAAGGCAGCATAAACATGGTGTCAATGTAGATTTTGCTGAATAGGGCGGCGGCAGGGATAGCGACGGTAGGCGGTATGAGGACTTTGGTCGTCTGGTGGACTTGGCAAATGTGGCACGAGCGAATGTACCAAACGATATCAGCCGCTACCTGAGGCCACCAAAAGCGCTCCAACAGGGTGGCTCTTGTGGCGAACAGACCGCGATGTCCAAGGTCGTCATGCATAGCACGCAGAATGCAAAGTCATGAGTCAGGCGCTATGAAGAGCTTGTGCTCACCATTACAATTGCGGCGCCAAAGCTTGCCGTTAGCGAGGAAGAAACCGCTAGCATAGCGAAGGAAAGTAGCGAGGGCTTTGTCGTTAAGATTTGGCGGTCGCTTGAAGTCGGTAAGCCACTGCCGGACGAGTTGAACTCTTTTGTCGCCGGCCAGGGCCTTGGGTGAGCGAGGGACGTTGTCGTAGGAAAGGGGGTCGGTAAAGGGTGGAGTCAAGACTTCGGTAAGGGGAACGGTATCGTTAACAAATGTTGTTAGAGTCGGACGGTAGTGGGCGAGTGGGGGTAAACGAGGGATGGTAGAGGTGGAACGGGCGAGGGCGGTCGGTAATTGAACATGGTGCATGAATCCGTGCATACGATCGATCCAATCTTCAAAGATGTCGTTGTCTGTATCGTCTGGGGGAGGGTCGGTAGGCTGTAACGGTCGTCGGGAAAGTCCGTCGGGTCCATGGAAGGTTCCTTTAATGTGTACGAGCTCGAAGTGGAACATAAGGATGGCCATGATCCAGCGGTTCATACTAGCTGAAGGCTGAATGTCAGGGTTCTGCAGTATACCTTTAATGTAACGGGCGTCGACTTCGATGATAAGGTTCCTAACGCCTAGGAGGTACATGCGTAGCGCCTGCAAGGCTCTATACAAACCGTAAAGCTCAAGCTTGGGCTGACTGAAGTGGGCTTCACGTTTGTTAAGGGTGATGGAGCCGAAACGGTTATATCAACGTTGCTTGCGATTATCAGTAGTGCACTGGCAAAGATAGAAACCGACCGCTATATAGGAAGTGTCGACCGCTAAGATCACGGGATCGTCGGACTCGTAGTCGATAGGAACGAGGGGTTTAGCGTCGTGTAAGGCTTTGACAAGGTCTTTCTGGGCATTAAGCTGGTCGGGTCCAAACTCGAAGGGAACTCCAGTACGGGTGAGCTTCGTTAGGTGATGAGCGTGATGGGCGAAGTTCTTAACGAACATCCGGAGGACTCCAACGGTACCGAGGAAGGCGCGAACTTTGGTTAGTGACTGGCAAGGGCCCCAGCAGTCCAATAGCGCTAAATGGTTCTCGTCAGGAACTTGGCTGGTAGGAGTGCAAACGTGGCCAAGGATCTTAAAGGTCGGCGCACAAAGGACTAGCTTATGACCGGAGAAAGTGC
>QGOB01000149.1:0-80044 GCA_003313055.1 Termitomyces sp. MG145
GTGGAAAGTAGCGGTCTTTCGTTTATATCCTGGCGCTGAGGAATCTGCCCGTTACACTCTTCAGGATCTCAAGTGACTTGTAAACCAGACTTTCTCGACCGGTATCTCTACTCTTGGACACTTCTCGGACTACTATAGGGATTTCCAGCGCCTGGCACGTTGGCTCCTGGCCAAAGGCAAGATCTACCGAAACAAAGAACGCCGTCTGTTCCAGCAAGTCATACCGACTTTGCTATGGTCCAAACTCGTCCGCCGTCTTGAAACCACCCTTCCTGACCATCACCCAGAGGACCCCTATGAGGTAGAACAAGTCTTTGAAGCTGCCAAATGGGTTCTGAAGGGTACTGACACCGCCACGACTTCGAAGAAACCAACGACCGCTAACGCTAAGACTCCCACTGTTAACACCCCCGCCCCCGTACCAACCACGATCATTAAAAAGGAACCTCTCAACATCGCCGCCGCCGCTATCGTTAACGCTCTCGCATGTATGGAGGAAAAGATGGCTGCTTTGGCTGCCGGTAACAGCTCTCAGCCCCGCGCCTCTCGACCTCTTAGCGACAGTTGCCACTTCTGCGGCGAAACCGGTCACACAATGGTACGAGGCAATTGCGTTAAGCTCGAAAGCTTCATCAGTCAAGGCAAAATCTGTCGGAACCACGAAGGCAAGGTTGTCCTACCGTCTGGCGCTATGATCCCCAATTACGTCGGCAAACGGCTCTATATGGAACGTGTCGATGAATGGCACAGGCTCAACCCCAACCAGATTCTTACCGGCCGACTCACTGCTAATGCTAACCCTGACGCGGAACAACTCCAAGGCATGTCCCAGACGTTTATTCACGAAGTCTTGCAACCGGCAACCGCTAGCCCAGGAACACTATCCAGGGAAGAACGCGTCGCTGCCTTAGAACGAGAACTCTATGCTCTACGTCGCCCAGTGGAAGTCTTTGACGGTATCGAGATCCCTCGTGCTAAGGGATATCGACCGGTTCCCCCTGAAGCCGCTAACGACTCTGCCGCTACCAGTTCTTCCGCCAGTCCCCCTGCCGCTAACGAGCGCTCTGCCCCTGTCGCTAACGAACGTCCTGCCTCTGCCTCCGCTACCGGTACCGCTAAAATCCCTGAGCCGCCGGTCGTTAACCACGTTCCCATGGTCGATCCCCGGCTACCTGACTTACTGAACCCCAGCATACCTTTCCAGCCCCAGGCCCCAAGGCAACATAACCTATACCTAGGCAATACAACTGGCACTCATGCTCCTTGCTCCTAGACTTGCCACTGACCACCCCCAATACAATCTGGGCCTGGGGCCAACCCCACCCCTCCAGAACTACCCTATGGCCACTGGACCCCTGCCAGGCTGTCCTGAGAAGCCTAAGTAGATAGTTACAACATCTCTGTATTTAGTAATTGGTCTCAATATTGCCCATATGTTTTCATTATCTCTGTCTCTCTATCTACGCTCTATTTCCTGTCCTTATCTCTCAATTCTATCAGTTTCCTGGTCTTCTCTATTCAATCTATCAGTCTCCCAGTTTTCCCTCACAACTTACTCCCTTTCTTCACTCCAGCATAGTTCCTAAGTCTTCTGGGTTTCCCAAAGACTTTCACACCTCCACCTACATTTTCCTGGACTTTGGATTAGTTCCCCAAGCCCCAGAGTAATTCTGGACATCCATAAGTCCTTTCCCCTCTGTTGTTGACTAACTCCAGCTAGTGGGTTCTTGCTCCTGGAAGTCAGCCCCCAGGTCAGCAGGACCTGACACTCCCCTTCCATGCACAGACTAACAATAAAATGATTTCATTATGTCATACTCAGCATGGTCGTAGTTGAATAAAGTCAATCTAGACTAGTGAAGATGAGGGAAGGAGCCTAGAAGTTGGATAGACACCTCTCTTGTCCTTGATCCAAGTCAGGCCAACATTGCCACCTGTCACGGGTTCTCAGCCATCGGGCAAACAGGATCCGTGTTTGTACTTGTCTCCTATCATTGGTGTTTGTGGGGAAGTAAGTTTTTTCTGAGTTTATGGTTTTCAATGCACTGCTTACCGTTTTCAGCAGTTTTACTTTAAATATCACAACGTAAGTCTCAGTGTCTACAGGAATCGGTAAGTAAGGTGATGGGTAGAATAAATGAGGTGCAATGAGACATACCCCTCAGATTGGATCAATGAGCTGAGGAGTTTCCTAAGACGGACGTTGCGTAATAAGCAGAAGACGGTGGCTGAGGCGACTGTATTGCTCCGATCGGGCGCGAGCGTGAAGGAAAAGTAACTGGATGAACGAAAAAGGAAAATAGAATGATAGGAAAACAAGAAAATAACAGTACGCTGCTGCCACAGCTGAGAGTCTCGCTTTAAAACTTCCTCGGCCTATGTCTGGTGAGATGGGCATATCCGTGGATCTCGTCAATGTCAGATGCCGGTGTCGAGCAGTCCTAACGCGGCATAATTGTCATCCTTGGGTTAAAGACCCCTTCCTGCAGCTCAAAAGCGGACATCAACAACCTTGACGCTGCTGCGCTGCCTGGGAGTGACGGGCCGATTGTCGTATGGGGTAGGATACCCTAGTGGAAGACTACCATAGGGGAGGCAGCGAATCTCTAAGTGATCCGCTGACGGAAGAGGGTTCAGATTGGGATAATTCGTAGAATGTCAGTCGTCCAAGTACCCTGTCGTGCGTCTTATCTGTGTATGTCCTAGCCTTTTCAATCTCGAGTTCACTCCAGTAGGCGCCATTGTCAGAGTTATAGAAAAAGCGGTTTTATGCTGCTGACGATCCCCCTAGGCTATTCATGAGCAGTGAAAATTGATGCTCTCCAACACATAGACCTTTTCTCGGATTTCCAGCGTATAGACCTTTCCCCGATCACCTTGGTTCCTTGGGTGTTTCAACGACGCTATCTTTGTCATTTTGATATGCCGACGCCAAATTTTACAAACCAGTTTGACACTTCATAATCAAACTCAACCCATTCGCGCGAAACAACGGAAGGTATGGGAGAAATTTCTATAGAAAAAAAAGAACGGTGATGTTATCTTAGGTGCGTTTGGTCCCGAACAAGCCCCGAACAGACCTGAAGTAATCCATCTTTACCTTTAAAGCGACAACTCATGTTCAAGTCCGGATGCCCTAATCTCTCAAATGTTTATGATACAAGAAAGTGGTGAATATTGATCCCAAACAACTTCCTCGACTTGTACACACTATGATTTCGACAAGAAAAGATGATTCCGAGTTCAAGCGTTTGAGGGACTCAAAGAACAGTTGCACTTGAAGTTCATTCGATGCCCTACAAAAAGGCCTACATACATACCAAGCCAGTCGTCGACATGTCTGGTGTCAGCAAATGACCAGTCGAAATCAAAAGTCGTCTCATGGACTGCCAGACTACTGTCTACTGCTGAATTGTTAAATAGTGTTGTTGTGGGTTCCGAAGAAAGCAGATGCCTTTTCGGCTGTCGAAATGTTGCTCGGTAAATCTGACACCACCATGCTGAAAATATGTATACCGTATTCTCTTCCGACTCCGTCAATCTCGAATAGAATATCTTTCATTGCTCGTACATATATGACATAGTCTGAGACCTTGGTGTAAATCTTTTGCCGACATCAAAACATCGAATTGGGGTAAATTACTCATCCAAGCTGCAGCGGCGCTCCTAAGCATGTATCTCGATCGGAACCTGAAGTGGACCATGGCCTTCTCATTTCAAATTTTCTTTTCGCTTGTAGTCCTAGGGTCCTACGAAAGAGCAGCTCGCTTTGTATCGTTAACCGCTGTAGAAGGACGTCAGTCTATACCTCTTCAGGCTGCTGAGATGATGATTCCCTGACATTTTGAAACAGCCTTCGAGATGACAACAATCATCATATCGACTGCTTGTAATTGTACATGTAAGTTACCATGCAAGGTCGCTATAAATCTCAATTCTGCTGAAGCCCTTGTTCCCCATCAGCCTCAGACCTCAGTTTCTCTGTTGATATCCTAGTGTCTAACTCAGAAATCGCAATGCCTTCGTTCCGTGTACTCTTCTTGCTTGTCACTACCACCCTCCCGACTCTCGCATCTGCTCCGCCCGTTGCTTCAGCAGATGGGGGAGAACTGAACGCACGTCGTGAGTGCTTACTAGCTTGTTCAATGTCTTCGACTCTATCTTTGTCGTGTTGATCTCGAAGAACTTCAAGGCTTGGTGTAAGATGCAAGATTGAATTTTGAGTTGACCAGTTTTACTTACATGGGACACTTTTCCCAGGGACGGGTTAGCTTCAGGCGCTGAAGGCATTGTTGACGGAATGTTTGGTGATGACGGACTGCTGCCCAGCCCGGAAATCGAAGGCGCGGCTGACGAACTGCTTAACGGAATCATGGACCTCCCGAACATTGCAAGCGTGGAAGAGGGACTGGGCGGTGCTGTTTGAAGGTCCATGTTTAAAGCCGGTAGATTATTTCAAATCAAGTTATACATGCACTGATATATGATCATCAGATTTTTCCTCGTCCAGCACGTGAATTATGTTCACTTGTAAAAACCTTCTTCTGAGATTGAGATAATATGCATTTTCCATAGTCTGTTCGGCCTTTCATTGCATTGCAGCCGCTAGCTTATGTACTTCCCTGTGATGCATTGATATGTATCAATTTCATAGTGTCACTTTGATTATCGAGTGTTCGCGATGATTCTCGTAACCTCATTCCTCAAATATGGAATATGCGATTTATCGATTCTCGACACGAGCACTTCTGGCTCTTACTTGCTCACAAATACATACGACATTGACTTATCTTGATGATAATATACAAGAGTTAAGAAAGTCTATCTAACACATGATTTGTGACTATTGAAGAAGCCTGATGCAGGCAGGAAGGAGTGTAGGGCTTTCAGAAAGCAGGGAAAGGTGTCTTCGGCAAGCATGGTCATAATAAATTACATCATGGATGTGGGAGACAATAAGCACATATGATTGGAAGGATCAATATGTAATCATGACTGACAGGTGTGAGTGCAGAATAAAACAACAGTTCAGTCACTCTTGGTAAGGTGGTAAACTGAGTATTTATTATCCACAGAGTAAAACAACAGTTTTACTCTACAGTGAATATTAAGTAACATGTCAAAGAAGTAAGAAATAAGGGTGCTCACTCTCAGTCACTCTCAGTCACTCTCAGTAAGGTAGTTGAATGAGGGAGCATTGTTTGTATATCAAAAAATATACTGAAGGACAAATAAAAAGAAAGACTAGTAATCACTGACAGTCCAGTGTGGCTAAAAACACTGTAATAAGAGGCAATTCTATAAGAGACATTTAGCAAGGAGGCATTGTGTAAGTCCAGTCTTTATTGCTTTCTCCAACTTGCACAATTATTGACATCCTTGATATCCATGCACATGACCAAGTAATTGTGAGTAGCTTGAGGTAAGGGCATAGTATAACTGTCTGCAATGTTCTTGGTGAAGAGTACATCAAAGACCTCAATGTCACATTTTTAAATATGCTTCCTAGTATAGTGGTGTCAAATGTCAGTGTGCTTTGCTCATGAGTGCTTCTTGGTAGATTGTGCCAGTGCAATAGATGAGTTATTGTAGATCTTGAGAACAGCTAGGGGGGTTTTACCATGCCAATTTCTGCCATGACATTATGCATCTATAATGCCTGTTGAGCTTCTCTTAAAATAACCATGTATTTTACTGCCCTGGATTTCTAATACTCTAAAGGCAGTGAATACACTATCTAAGGTCCAGTATCAGTCCTAGCCTCCTTGCATCAGTCTGTAAATGATTTTACAGAGTAATGTCAGCTTACTCTCCCCCCCTCATTGAAAACTATGTAGCAAGTGCATGTATACCTCATGCTCCAGGATGCTATTTAGGTAGGCCAATATGAAGTCAACCTGGCAGATCTCAAAGCCCTCCTGCACCACTGCAGCAGTAAACATCATCAGATATTCTATACAGACTACTTTAGTGTACATCTCATCAAAGCCTTCACTTGCAATCTAGAAGTACTTTTTGCCACTGACTAGGCCTTTCTCTTAGTAACCTCACCTTCTATGTTAAACTTGTTTGTATAGACCCATCAGCACTCCACAATGTTCTTGCCCTCTAGTACTATGCTGACATTCACAAGTTCCAAAACTTCCCTGTACATCATCATTTTCAACTCCTTATCAATAGCTGGTTGCCATAAGTTGGGCCATCTCATTACTTCAGTTGTTGGTATGTGTGTCTTCAGAGTCATACAGCATTGTCAGATAAGCATACAGACTCTTGGACAACAGAGCTATAAATAAATCCATTATCCACAATTATTGATGGCTCAGCCCCCTCATCAAATATGACATTGCATGATGTGACCACAAATCTTTATGCCTGGTCAAAAAGGCAGTATCCACCATTAGCATGAATCACTATGCAGGTCTTCACAGAGTAAGGGTCAGTTTTGATCTCTGAATACCTTTGCCCAGACTAGACATCCTCACAGTTACAAATGGTCCACTTGCTGCCTACAGCCGGTCTATGCCTCTTTTAGAATCACAGCTGGATGTCAAGCTGATAAAAGCAGGTTCCATGTGTATACTTGTGTTATAGCTGCTTCCACCCAAAGTTCTTTTGGCAAGCTACTTTCAGCCAGCATACCCCTTCAATAATAAGTACAATTTCCCCTTTTTGTCAGTCTATTCCATGCATGAACATAATTCATAGTATGCTGCTATGTGTGCCCAGGGATGTTGACCATGACTCATTTGTCCATTCCCATTCCTACATTGACACAAACCTCTTGGAACTTTTTCCAGTCTGACATTTCAATTTGATAGGATATGCTGTGAATGCTGCCAAAGTTGTTGCCACATCCTTCCTTGGCAGGCGTAAGAGGGCGCTCATGTTGTGGGGATACTCCTCACAAGGCAAGGCCTGAATCAGGGGTCAGGGCAAGCAAGGGCAATGGCAAGCCCAGCAAGCAGCGGCAGCAGGGCAAGCAGAACACACAAGAGACAGCACAAGTGAGCAAAGACAACACTAAGGAGCTTACAGTTGTTCAATGAATAGGCCAGTAGAAACTGCTATTGATCAATCTGAGGATATTTTATCCTGCAGATTAGCTTATATACTACATTGGTGGCTATGCTATGACTAATGCTATATTAGTAAGCAGGCCCCGGGTATGTCAGCAAGAATATCAATCAATATGTCAAAGGGGAATAGAAGTCCAATGACTCAGCCAAGCTGACTAATGATGATAGGAGGAAGCAGGGACTGGGCCCTGGCAGTCGGTCTGTAAACTAGAGAAATGTAATATGTACGACTAAGCCAGAACTAGAATTGGAGACCGTGGAAGCAATCGTCCCCTTACAGCAAGAAATAGCTGGACATATATAAGAATCCCCAATCTATTGTCACCATTATGTATACTGCCCCTCCCAAAGACAGTACACTTGACAGGCCCAAAGGTTAATGTGAGCACAGTTTTTCAGGGTTCCCTTTGGTTGGACTTCACCATCATATAGTCTGGCTACATGTTTGTCATACATGCAGTCTTTACACAAGCTGAGTACATTTATGTTCCCTTTGATCACAAGTCCATCAACCAAACCATTTGCTATGAATCTCTGATTGTTTTGACACTTGCATAGTTGAATTGCAGGTGCCAGACATCAAGTGTGGTTGGTTTGAGCTGGAAATTGGCCATTAGTACAGTAAGAGTGTGCTGAGAAGGTACATTTCCTCATTTTCAGATCCATAGAGGACTTTTCTGTCATGGTGGTCCTGGAATTTGACTTGGCCTCCCCCAAAGATGACATTGAAACTAGCCTTATTGAAACCTGTCAATTGAAATGAGGTTTGATGCAAGACCTGGTGCATGTAGAGTGTTTTTGAATACAATTTTAGATGACCTATGCTCAGTTCTGCAGATTTGTTTGAATGTGCCTTGACTGACTATGCAGAACATTGTGCCTTCAGAAGCAGTGAAACCCTCTATTGGAGTAGCCAATTCTTTGTAGTCTGAGAATACTTTCCAATTAACAAAAAAATGGTCAGTGGCCCCCAAATTCACATATGTCAGCATGTCTGGTATCCTTGTGATGTTTGCTCCCATCCACCTGACCATTGCTAGCTCATTCTCTTGGTTCAGCAGTGTCACTGACAGTGCATATGTGACTTGAGGCATATCTGACCTGTTGGTCATTTGATGTTGTCACATTTATGGTTGGAGATGTGGCCAAGGTCTTGCTAGCTGAGGTTTTGGTAGGTTGGGTCCTGTTCCTTGAATTTGGTGAGACTTCCTAAAGCATGTTGAGGGCATGAGGGAAAAATAGAAATTAGCCAGCAAGAAGGGCACAAATATGGATGCAACCTTCCAAATCATTCTGATGGCATCTCTCCCAGAGTCCTGGAATGCAGTGGTTGCAGGGTTGTATAGAATGAAGACAATAAAAGATGTAGTGGTGGCACTCACTATTTGCTGGGATCAGCTAATCCTCCAAAAGCAGAAGGCTAATAATATATCCACAGTGGCTTTGCAGGCACAAACTAACCTGATTAAACCAAAACTGGTCTGTGTCAACCCAAACTGTTGATGATCAGGGCATGTCATTGAAAATTGCTACTGGAAAGGAGGAGGAAAGAAGTGTCAGTTCCATGCCATCAGAGAATTCCATGGTTTGCAAACATCTTTCCACATCCATTGCTACAATCTCTGACAAGACTCCATAGTTTTTGGTGAGTGCCATCCAAGCTTCTGCCACAGTGTCATCCATCTTAATTCTCAATCCAACCGGGTTTATATAAGAAGCCCCAATGCTCAAGCATCTCTCTCTTCCGATTCCTCCAGAGAGGGGGTCCTGAATGACCACTCAGTGGATCTGACCTCAGATATCACTTGTTCCTCAGACTCAGTGTAGAGTACTGGTCATTGTATCAACCTGTCTAAATAACCACGGGTGCCACATGCCCTGGCTGCAATCAGGACTCAATCTTTGAATGTGGTATAATTTTTTCCATCCGATTGGACTTCTTCATGCATGTTTGGTGGGTTGGACAATGTTGTGGATGTCATTTTGTACCATGTGTATGTTGAGAGTCATATGCACCATGAGAGTCATATGTTGGAGCAAAGTGGGAGTGTAAACGGGGCCTATAATCTGCAGAGTTAAACAACAGTTTTAGTCTACAATGAACATTAAGATGAGAGTAATTCCATAAGACGCATTCAGCAAGGAGGCATTGTGTAAGTCCAATCCTCAATAGCAGCGAGTATTCGATGGACGTATGGGGCGATGGGCGCGGCTGTTCAAAGTCTCAATGGTAACGAGCGTAATGATGACACAACGGGCACGGGAAAATGTTTGATGGTTGTGTTGAGCCCATGAGCGGACGATTCCAATTGATGGCAGTGGTTATGACCTTGGACATGACAAACAGGTGGGAGCGTGAGCACGGGGACAAATAGCCTTATCTTACAGGGAGAAAAGTGAGTATTTACTCATTGGTGCAGTAACTACGCAGATTTGGGCTAATTAGCCGCTAAGAGGGGAGGGGGTGCTTATCCCGGCCAATTATCCATTGATGTTTGTGAGGTTTAGATGATTTTACGCTCTCCCTGACGAACGCAACAACGAACAAGTGGGAGGTCAATAACTGCAAACCAAAGCCAATGTGGCTCAATGGTAGAGCATCGCTTTCCTACAGCGATTTGTTCGAGGCGAAGGTTGCGGGTTCGAGCCCCGTCATTGGTTCTGATGGTGTAACAAACGGTGTATTTTTTCGATTCTGGATTCTCGAGGAATCGCCCCACCCTGTTGTGTTAATTACTCCTAGAAGAACCAATGACTTGTTTGGTCAATGGAATCGAAAGACGGAGCGAGAGGTGTGTGTGTGTGTGTGTTTTTGGGGGAATTTGATCTCGAACGTGGGTCCATGTTCATAGCACGAGTCTCTAAAGTTTCCTACGTGTCCCTACACTTCGAAAACAGTCCTCTCTATTCTCTTTGCAACCAATCCTTCCTCCATCGTGGTTCGTCACCTTGCAAACATGCATTGTCCTGTCCACCATACGACATCGCAGAACGGTTCAATCCATCCATCCGTACATTCTCCAGGCCGCCGGATCCAAGTCGTAATTCCTAAATCAGCCCACCAAACTGACAACCACACACAGACACGCCCAAGCGAAGCTTGTTTGTTGTTTCGAGAGACTTGCATGGGCCAGATCGACCAGCCAAAAATACCTTTGTGCACAGGCGACATGGCCGAGTGGTCTAAGGCGCTAGAATCAGGTTCTTGACTTAATCTAGTCTTTCGGGGCGGGAGTTCGAATCTCCCTGTCGTCATATTCACAGCTTGGTGTGCATTTTATTTCTTCATCATATGAAATCAAAGGAGGAACAAAAGTGACTTTCTTTTTTTTCTTTCTTTTCTTTCTTCAAAAATCCCTCCTCGGTGCACACTCGAAATTTTTTTTTGGAATTGGGAGATTGTATTATGATGACCCGAGGTGGGGTGATTATGTATATCGGTGTTTTTTTGCCTTTTTTTACGCAACAAAATAAAAAAAAAAATGAAAATGAAAATGAAAATGAAAATGAAAAGAAAAGAAAAGAAAGAAAAGAAAAAAAATGATCTTGTTTTTTTTCGATTTCCAGAGTTCATTTCTATTTTTATTGTTTTGTTTTCCAGAAAAAAAAACAACCCACCCTCGAAATACTGTCATCGTTGACGGGCTGATGACAATCCAACTCGAATACTTATCATCACAAGCGACAATGGCCGAGCAATCTCAGGCGCTCAAATGGGTTTTCGCATCCAGTCATTTCTGGCCCAGAGTTCAAATCTCCCCTGTCGTCATGTATCCGACGTAGTACCCTAAAGATTCCTTTTTTTTGGCGGGTTTCCCTTTTTTCTTTCTTGTTTATTCAAGAAACCCATATCTCCACCACACCCCCTCGAAATTCTCCCCGGTCGTCTCCCCGCCTGACGAGCCGATGACAATCCAACTCGAATAACATGGCCGCGCGATCTCAGGCGCTCGAATCGGGTTTTCACATCCAGTCATTTTTTTTTCCTCGCGCCGGAGTTCGAATCTCGCTCTCCCAAGCCATCATCATCACATCCGACATAAATACCCTTTCCCCCCCCCCAAAAAAAAAAAAAAAGAAAAAAAAATCCCTTTTCTTTTTCCGTTTCCAGGTTTCCAGTTTGTCTTTTCTTCGTCTCCCGCCTGACTAACACCCTTTCCCCCAAAAGTTTTTCGGTTTCCAGGTTTCCAGGCAGTTCCTTTTCGTCTTTCTCGCGCACGACGAGCCGATGGCATCCAGACCCGCATGCTGAAGGGTATAGGCGACATGGCCGAGTGGTCTAAGGCGCTAGAATCAGGTACTGAACCTCATCTAGTCTTTCGGGGCGGGAGTTCGAATCTCCCTGTCGTCATTATTGGCAGTGTTTAGTTGATTTTTTTTAATCCAAATATGAAATCCAAAGAAAAACATTCTTTTCTTCTCTTTCTTGTTTTTTCCCAAAAAATCCATCCGTCCTCGTCGGCGCGCGCACTTGAAATTTTTGGCAGGATTGCGAGATGCCCCGAGGTATCGGTACTCCGTCCCTCGTCAACACCATCTATCCTCCGCACTTTTCCAACACGCCAATGTGGCTCAATGGTAGAGCATCGCTTTCCTATAAACGTCTGGACGAGTCGCCAAGGCGAAGGTTGCGGGTTCGATCCCCGTCATTGGTTCTGGCCTCTTTTACAGCTATCATTTTTACTAGGCAGGCGAGCATCTGTTGCCATAGCATAGCACAAGAAAAAAAAAAATAAGTTCCTATGTGTCCGTCCATACACATACCATACGACAAAAAAAAAGAAAGAAAGAAATTATCATCGTCATCCTGCTGAACCACATAATATTAGCTTTCCCTCCAAACTCAAACTCAAGCTCAATCGCCGCCTTAGTCACTCCCTCGCTCGCTCTTTTCCTCACATCCCATCACACCCCCCCAGGGCGGGGCAGCACCAGGCGGCAACGACTGCGACTGCGACTGCGACTGCGACTGCGACTGCGTATGCGATAGTGGAGGTGTATGCGTCGGCGAGCTCGATGTATCCGGTGGGGAGGCGGTGTCGGGCACGTGAGATGTAGCAGCAGAGGAGCGTGCGGATCCCGTTAAAGTCAAAGCACCGAGCGGCGTGCTCGCAACCGAAGACGAAAGATCAAAATACACCGACTCGTCTTCGTTGCTCGGGCGGAACGGGTCCGAATAAATCAGAGTCGTCGATCTCGGCGATAAAGACGCACTCGCGATCGTCGGTGTCGGCGTTGGAGCCTTGCTCCCCGGATCGGGTATCGCAAGTGGTGGTGTGGCGTGCAGCCAAGTAGGATTCTGATTCGGATTCGGAGTGGTTGCGCGGGATGTAGTAGTGGAGGAGGGTGTGGCTGTCGGGTGCGAGGCACGGGTATCGTCGTTGTACGTGTACGTCTTGAGACGGACTGCGTCCTCGTCGAAAAAGTCCTCTCCGTCCAAAAGGCCGCGCCGTTCCCTGTGGATGGGTCGTGTGACAAAGGCGTCGAGGCGGTCGCGGAGCTTGCGGCGGTGGCGGCGGTAGACAAAGGTGGCGATGAGGAGGAGGAGGAGGAGGAAGAGTATGGGGAGGGCTGTGCCGGCGATTATGGCGGTGCGGTTGGATGAGTGGGAAGGAGAGGACGGGAGGAGAGCGGTTGGGAGAGGCGTTGTTACCTGACAAGGATGAGTATTTGGTGGTTCATCGGTTGGAGACGAGGACGCACGGTGGTGAGTTGACTGGAGATGAGCGTTGTGAATGTTGTCAAGGATGTCTGCCTGGAGGATGGCGGTGGCGGCAGTGGATTGATTGTCTGTGATGGAGTGAACGCGTGGCTTGACGTCGCTGAAGAGACGCTTGATCTACAAACCCAAGTGAGTAGCCCGACAGCTGACACGCGCAAAGACGCACAAAGACGAGTCATGTGAAGCTGAAGACAACAAAGACGACGAAGACGAAGATGACGATGAGGACAAAGACGAGGACGAGGACGAAGACGAGGACAATGACAATGACAATGACGATGAAGATGACAATGACAACGACAACGACGATGACAACGACTGCAGCTGGGACTGAGTCGACGAGGTAGAGCTCAAAGTCACAGCGGCGCTCGACTGCGCGCTCGTTGGACCCGCGCTTTCCGAAGGCGTTTGCCGTCCTTGGACGCCGTCCATCTGAGAGAGGGGCAATCCATGTTGTCCCGTGTTTATTGCACACAATTTTGACGTCAGAAATGTTGAAGGGCTTTGAGGAGAGTGGTAAGGAAAACTTGGTATGCCAACTACTCAAGGGGTTATATGGCATGAAACAGGCAGGGAGAATTTGGAACAAAACTCTAGACAGCCACATGAAGAAGTGGGGCTTCACGAGAATTAGAGTGTAAAGCATGCATATACTACAGGAAGAACAAGACGGGAACAGTGATTGTAAGTGTTCATGTCAATGACCTTCCTTGCCATTTCCAGCTCTAAAACTGCCAATGACGAGTTCAAAATGGAGATGTCAAGTATCTGGACGATAAACAGACTTGGGCATGCCAAGACATAATTCTAGGCATCACCCATGAACTTGGAGCCGCGATAATGAACCAAGTACATCTTTCCCAAACCATGCTAATTGACAGATTGGTACAACAATTTGGGCAGTCAGAGGTCTCACCCCTTTTGACACCGATGAACCCCAGGAACAAAACTGTGGCTGAATAGACCTGTCAAAACTCTCCTCTGATGAACCACAAAAAGATAGCCTGTATTCCTTACCACCACCTGTTAGGGGGCTTGCTATGGCTTGCAGTATCCACATGCCCAGATTTACAGTATGCCATACAACAATTATCACAATACCTTGACTGTTACACCCAGGTTCACTGGAACTGTGGCCATCAGAACACTTCATTATCTAAAGGGTATACATACACTAGGGCTGTCCCTTGGAGGAAAGCAGCCAGTCACCTTATTGGGATTCACAGACTCAGATTGGGCCAACTGTCCTGATACCAGGAGGAGTGTGGGGTGGGGTATGCATGGACTCTAGGCTCAGGCGTTATCTTGTGGTTGACACGCAAACAACAAATGGTTGCTGCTTCATCATGTGAAGCCAAATACATGGCTGCCTTCGAGGCCACCCAGGAATGCACCTGGTTACGCGCCTTGATGGCAGGGATTGGACACACTTCGGCAGGCCCAACGACTCTCCTCTGCGATAACAACTCCGCCATAAACTTATCTGAAGACCCGACGCTACACCAACGCGTCAAAAACGTCGATATTAACTACCACTTCCTATGCAAACACATCACGTTCAAAGAAAATCACTATTTGTTATATAAACACAAAAGACAATGTCGCGGACATCTTTACAAAACCACTCCCATGACCTACAATTCTCAAAACTGCACACAATCCTCGGAATAAATTATTCCACGCGAGGAGGAGAATGAATGCTCATGGTGAGGAGGAGTGTTATGACCTACAGTAGTGACACCGCAAGCATAGACCGCGGGAATGCACGGGCCAGCAAGAGAACAAAGGCACAGGGTCGCAGAGTGGCCCCTTTGTCATAACAGGACAATGGATGAAGAAGATCTAGATATATATACCAGACTACAATACTGATACCCTCAGTCAATTATAGCAAAGACTGAGGGTAAGCACCACTTACTATACGACTAGAATCATACTTATAATAACGCGTAGACTTACATTTGCTGTGTCGTATAGATACAGTGGAATACAGTCAATTATAGCAAAGACTGAGGACTTACATTTGCTGTGTTAACCTTCTAACACAAGCAACGCAATGTATTCTGAATTGTTAACAATCAACTTTTGTGATTGGATCAGTAACCATAAATTAAGTCGGACCGGACCGGTCCGGGCTCGTCTTGCCGGTCATGAATTACTCAAGGCTAGCACCAGTTTTACATCCAGCGAATAGTGATCATGAGAACATTTGTACCATAACGAATCTTATTCGTGGAAGCCACCTTCCTATCTTTTCTCTCGGTCGCTCTCTTACGCTTGTGTAAGTTCAATCATCATTCCGTACACCTCACACGCTCATGTCCCTCAACACAGATCACAAAGATTCAAAGGATTATGATGCGCCCGGTCGATCTTTGTCCCATAATAGCCATAACAACCTCGGGCCTGAGATTGATCTTCTCTCCTACCACGAAAAGAACGCTGGTCGTCTGATCATTGACCCACAGTCAGTTCATTTAAATGTTGTCGACGTGCATGTAATATATATTGACCTTTTTCACAGAGAAGTGAAATTTGAGCTTGGAGAGAACATTGCTTCTCAGCTCAAACTCACCAAGGATGGGACTAAAGTTCTATGGCCCCAACCTACAGATTCCCCTGACGACCCTCAGAATTGGAGTGATTGGCGTAAGACTAGCCAGCTTATTATCATTACTCTTGCTGCCATTGTTCCCGACTTTGATTCTGGTATCGGTGAGTACAAATTCACAGTTTCACACAAAGTCTTGTCGGTGTTTTTAACAGAGCAGCAGGGACTGCCGCATTATTTGAATTGGCGAAACAGTACGACACCACTACCGGGGTGATCAATGACTTGACCTCAAAGTAAGTGCATTGTCGATGGTTGTCTACAAAACCAGTTTGGACTCCTGGATATCCTCAGCTGGAGTATCTTCTTGCTTGGTCAGGGCCTGTCAATTTTGAAACTATGTACTCGTTCTCATCAAGCATCCCTACTATGCCTGCAGGTTGGGGTGGCCTCTTTGCGGTGATGTTTATGAGACGCTATGGGCGGCTCCCTGCGCTCTTCTGGTCACAGGTCCTCGCCTTGGCATTCCTCATAGGAGCAACTTTCGCACCGACTTTGAATGTATTCACCGGTAAACATATCCATGTATCCGAACCCAATCAGGCCATGTTGATTGTAGCTATTCAGCCATGAGATGCTTGTCAGGTTTTTTTGCGTGAGGACAACACACTTTGTCAACTTTTTATCATCTGACTAGGACGCAAAAAATCAGGACGACCCCTCAAGTCACGGTTCGCAGCGAAATCCTGTATCACTACACCACGCCCCTGATGAATTATCGTGACATCTTAGGGTCTGTATGTCATTACTGACATGTACCCTTTCCACTTGCAGGCACGAAAGGTCGGAAAAATGTCAATCTACAATCAAGTAAAGCCTATTGACGTTTAGCTCAATATCTGGACTATGGGTTTCATCATCTCGCCTTTCCTCTCTCCGTTTGCTTTTGGCTTCCTCGTCGCACGTGCGAACTGGCGCTGGGCATATGGTATTGGATCGATATACTCCGCAGTTGTGGTGCTCGTGATCATTTTTTTCGGGGAGGAAACGTACGTGAGCTCTCCCAGTCTTACCCGACGTCTTCCAAAATTTGATCAGAATGTACGATCGCACCGTCAAACCGATCCCACAACGTCCGACTCAAGGACTGCGTTATCGCATCGAAACACTCATCGGCATCACCGGTGTCAAGATGGCAAAATACCGCCCATCGTGGAAAGAATCCATTCTCTCCCCCCTCAATGTCGTCTGGCGACCACATCTCATGATGATCCTATGGTTTGAGGTGAGTGGTCTCCTTTTCCTTCTCAAACTGAAATAATAAAAGCATGTTAGGCGATGCTTTTCGGATTTTCAATCGGCATCAACGTATGCGATATTCCACGTATTATAACGAAGCCTTCAAAGTAGATGTCTATTTATTCTAGGGTACAAATCCCGTGTTCCTGGGATCACCTCCCCCAATGGGGTATGGATTCGGCCCATTTGCAATCGCCGGCGGATACGGTACACCAATCGCGAGTGTGACTCCTATATTCATCCGACTATGTATTGCTTATGAAGTTGTAGGTCGCTGTCATCATTGGTCAATTTATCGGCCGGTACCTGAATGACTGGATCATGAACGTGAGTATCCGGCTGAACAAGGGGGTCTTCGAAGCTGAAATTCGCCTTTGGTATTTTGCCGTTCTCGTCCTTTTTGTAAAGGGAGATATCGATAGCCATTTTTTAGGGCTTGCTATGTTGCCATGCCGCTATATATTTGCGGCTTCGTCACACTTGGGGCATCCTTCGAGAAACATCTGAGTATCGGTGCACTCGTCATGGGATGGGGGATCGTAGTGCTATCAGTTCTGGTAAACACTGTCGCTGTTTATGCATACTGTAATGATTGCTTTCCGAAACACAAGGTAGGTCTTTACTTTAGTTCACTAACTCACGTCCGTTATCATCAAGTTCCATAGGGGGAGATAAGCGCGCTCATAAATCTCGCAAGGACTTTGGGAGGTTCTTAATATATTCATCATCATCTGCGAATTCTTAGAAGCTTTCTGTAGGCTTCAGCGTGGCATATTTTCAAGTACCATGGGCGACCAAACATGGAGCCATCCAAACATTTGGAGTCGAAGCCGCGTGAGCGCCTACACACGAGCTCTCGAGATGTGTTACTTACTTTCTTTTGCATTCACAGGATTGTTGTCGGTTTGTTTCTGATGGTTGTCCCCGCCTTGCAGATCAAAGGTCGTCGTCTGAGAGTACGTTTTATTTTTGGTCCTTTCGATGTCTTCACAGGCTAAATCGGTAAGAATAGGAACTTTATTCTATTAGTTAATGGCGACCTATCGAGCTGTCAACTGTTCTTACGATTTTTGCAAGTCGAGACTTGTTCATTCGAGAAAGCTTGAGCTCAGAATTACCCCTATATCTGGGTTGTTTTGGTCATTCTCCTACTCGGCGGCTAGAAATCAGAATCCTGAACTCCTTTTGGCTCTGTTCTCTGCCCGCCATATGTGTATATCGAAAGAATTGAATCTGATATAACTATCTGGGGCCCAGGATGCTGAAAGGAACCCTCAAAATTTTCTTGTTCTATATCCTCGCTTCACACTCATGCCCCCTACACTCATCGCTCGATAAGTCAAGACACTTCAATAATGATTACGGCAGGGAGAAGATTACCTGCGCAAGCAGTTGTGGAACCCCCGATGGACTTTACGTCTATAAGGATGAGTAAGAGAGAACCCTATGGCGATGTTGTCCCCCAAGAGAGATGATATCATTCTTTTCTATATTTCCATCATTTTAACTCTTGAAAGTACCGTGAGTATCGGGAATCGCAATTGGTGAAAAAAAAAGAGCTGCTATTCCCGCTACTTGGGTTTCAAGTCGGTTTACATCCGCTTGAAAGGTTTACATCACGTGAGAAAGTCCCGGTCGCCCCTTGATTTTTGAAGTCACGGGGACAGCGCGAACAACTCATTCAATATCATCATCTTGTGCCATTGCCGACGACCCTTCCTCTGTCACTATTCATTTGTAGCGTTTTAACAAAGTCTTATCAACCGAGCACTCATCAAAGTCTTGTAGTACAGAATATAAATAAATCTTACGTACAAAGTCTCGTGTAACAAAATGGTCCAACTATTTCTGTGTGTGTAAGATTTAGACTCTTACAGCTGGTGTCACTAATTCAAAAATCAATTTTTCTAGTATTTTACACAAATTTATATTGCATTGTTGGTCGGCGATGTGGCTGTTCATCTGATCAGTTATGTCATGCGACTACTTGACCACTCAATATTGTAAGAATAAACATTTGTTGATACTAGAGAAAAACCAGAATAATATGGACTTCGTTCCAACACACAATATAGATTAAGTAACGGGATTTGCGGTGCTCGTGCCTCCATACCCGGGCGGCGTTACTTCACAATCACGCGTCAATCGCGAACCAGCCTGGGTTTTACGCTCCGCACTCCAAACCTCAAAGCCTCATCATTAAAATTAAATCTTCTCTAGTCTCACTCACATGATGAAGGTGCCTCTTCGAGCAAATGTTCAATCTACTTACAAACGTGATGAAATTTGCCTTGAAATGCCTCAGTTCTTCTATGAGCCGACTACGACTATGTTCGATGATCGCGAAAAGAGTATTCTGGAGAGTATTTGTCTATACTCCATCGAAATTCCATTCATTTAAATGTTCCAAACTCGGGCTGATAACACTTGAGACCATTCAAAGACACTTGTTTGAAGGTTCTCACCTGTACAGCACCCAAGAAAAGGAGGTGTCCGTAGCCATACGTGGTACGCGATCAAATTATGTAAGTAAGGACGCCGGTCGTTCATGCGCGGACCTCGCCGGGTACCTCTCTCCTTGAGGCTTTGAAACGACAACGTTGTCAGCATATTTGTTAATGCTCTGTTTGATCGTAAGGTTCCAAAATAAACTTATGCTTCGTCATTTCGACTGACTAGTAATTTGACTCTGACAGATACCATCTATTCCATCGTACTCTGATCCTAAACTTCGAGTGACATATGTACATACAACAGTGGTCACAGGATCAACGGCCGTCTTCATTGGATCAAAAATTGCCTCGCACACTCACGAGATTCCGCTGTTACCTCATGCAGATTTTCTATTGGAAAGAAAAAACACATTGCCCATGTTTGTCTCGGTCTGTCTGCCAAATGACGGTTGCGAATCTGCCTACAAAAGTGGGGAGGAATCGAGGTACACTTCTCTGTCAGACGAAGCCGCCGGCTTTACACAAGCGAAAGTCTAGATCCCTTGGATTCGGGCGGAAAGACCAACTTCAGGGTCTCAAGCTTTCTCCGCCCTCGTGTCTATTGACTACCTTCTATTTGCTGCATTATACAGTCTCCTGTTCCCTAGAATCCACGCGAGCACCTCCAAGTGGCGGCGGCGGCGGCGGCGTCCTGGCTTCGAGGTCGGGCTGGAGCAGGATTTAGGTCGTTTATTGTTCTCTTCTTATCAAGAGGTGTTACCACTGTGTGGTAGCAGGTCCTCGTGCTACTTACGAGAACCGGAAGCCATTGGTGAGCAGACGGGTAAGAGTGGATTGATTTACCCCCTAACATTGGGCACACAAGAAACGTGTTCAAGAAACAATTCAAGGATAGGAATACTGAGTTTCGAATCGACATGATCTAACACGTTGTATTTGTCAGCAGCTGTTGGTAAGAAGGAATCGGGTGACGAGAAGCAGATGGAGATGAAACGGAGATTACGGAAGTTAGAGCCTCTACTGAATTTGATCATGATGGAACGAATAATCCAGTGAAAGTGAATATTCTATTGATCGTACAAGTACATGTTGAGTGCCTGGCTAGACATTTGAATCCAAAACGGCGAAGCATGAGGTAATGTGAGTGATAAGACAAAGATCCAGATGGAATGTCAATGAAATAAAAAAAAACAACTTGTTAGTCCGTAAGAATAAGTGTAAAGCAAAGTTCATTCAGGGAACCATCGTATGATATGTCGTCAATGCTCAGCAAAGCACTTTTTGATTGTTACAGATTGGCGCAAGGGAGGTCTAGATCACGCCAATCAGGTCTAAGCAGGGGGAAATGGTGGCATGAGGACTATAGGACGATGACGCCAAAGAGAAAGCAAAACGCACCGTGAAGGCATGTCTAGTACATGCCAGGGAAGAACCACCACGGAGTATTAATGGCATACTGAACCCACTCTTCCTTGAAAAGCTTCCTCATCTGGTTGTCCTCAGCTTGCGCTCTGCTGATCCCAACGCAAAGTGTCCACGCCCACCATGCTGCCCACAAGAGAGGCGCTGAGCCAGGAACTCTAAGCGGCCCACACGAGGTCAGCCATGAACCTTTGGAGAGGTGGGAGAACGCAAGCCCGGCCACGACAAGCATGGACCCAGTGTAAGCCGGGTGTCTGACGTATGAATAGAATCGCTGCGTTACTAAAGTATGGTTGGGATCGATGGTGAGATCAAACGTGAAGAGGCGTCCGAGAGTGCGAAAACAGTCAAGGCGGATGTAAGTGCCAAGGGCCACGGCGATCACGCCGATCACAAAGAGTGGAGTATTGTAGATGGGCGGGTGAGTCGGTGGGAATGGACAGATGAGAGTCGAAGTGGGAATTGGGATTGGAGAGGGAATAGGTGATATAGCGCAGAGGTAGAATATTATTTCGAAGAGCGCACAGGTCCATACGAGGTATTGATGAATCTGTGCAAGGGAATTGTAAATTGTAAGTTATGGATGCAAGCCCTGCGACATGCCTTAAAGACCAACGGCGCTATCTGAAGGATGAAGAGTTCCTCAGTGTGGTAGCGGCCCTTGGCCGGAGTAGGGTTCGGTGGTGTGCATGCGTAGTGATTGCATACCGCCTGAATAGTGAGAAGCGCGATGCGAACGAGAGACATGGGAGTGTATCGAGTGCGCCTGTGCGGTGTTGTCGCTTTGCTGGCAAGAAACCATCATCGTCTGTCCTTATGTATTTGCTGAATGCTCTTGCACGAGGAGACCGTGGATCTGTGTCCAGGGATCTAGTATTTCCCAAGGATCTAGTTTACGACACTCTCATCAAAGGTAGACCCATATAGAGCAGGCTCATTATGACCCTTCGGTGGATCCTCCCTCGACGCCCGGGGTGCGGCTTCCTGACTGTGACCTCGAGCTTTGCAAAGCTTGTTGTGGCAGGCTGAGAAGCGGTCCTGCGAGCCAAACGGGAAGAAGACCAGGGTATACGAGCAAGCGAATGAGGTGGAGAGAGCTCTTTTGGGTTGAAAGAAGCTTCCCTACCATAGGGATCTTGAGACCAAGATATACAATTCTCTCAGCTTTAACAAGAATATCAGGAAGGGTTGTCTTTCTGCTTTCTATCAGCCTCCGTTGAGGTGATCACAGTGGTGGTTTGTGCATGAGGTAGATATTCTACGACCTTCCAGGACCCCTTTTCCGTTCCCGTATTCTTCGGATGATTGACCTTCAAGGAGCAGGAAGGGCACTGGCTCAGTGCGCCTCGACCTCAGCTCCGAGTGGCTACGTATCACGAAAGGGGAGAAAATCATAGGTGATTTTACGTTCTTTACACACCTTGTAGTTTGTTGCAAGACTGTCCTCCGAGGAGATGATGAGAAAGGGGAATTCCCATGGTGACCCGAGGGTGACCGGCCGGATCAGTTATCAACAGTATATCTCAGGCTGCAATTTAGAACAGCCCCCAAAAAACTTCCGAAACCTCCTACATCCCTTCCCTCAAGCTCCTTGAGGTGAATGAAATGAGGGTCTGTGCCGAATGCTCTAGCAGAGCAAACCTGGTTTACATTTTTTTTCCGGTATCGGGAACTTGTCGTTGCAACACACAAGCTCAAACTTATAGAGCTAGATGACTTAATGCGATTACTTCCTCGATTGAGCTTTCCGTCATTTAGCGCGGCCTCATGCAACAAAACGAGGCCCTTGCATTGCCTCTGCGAACGATCTATGCAGCTATGCATTGTACGTGCTTCTACTTGGTTTACGTCTTTAGATGGCCTCAGTCCCGCACACTCATCTTGTGTTCACTATGCGTAGTCCGCGGCGCCCCCTTCCAACCTTGACCTTCAAGCTTAGAAAAACCTCCGTAATGAATGCCCTCAGAGTCATCGGCTCGTATCATAGTGCGAGGGATCTCGAATTTTGCGTGAGTCGGCACAAGAATTCCAGCGTGTATATTCTGGATGTCTGTTTCTCCTCAATCTTATAGTAGTACACTCAAATTTGTTCAATAATGCGTGACCCTCCATTTTTTCCCCGTCTTTTCCTTTAGAACTGGGCTGTCGCGAGTGTAACACCAGGGTGCTATACGTTCGTCTTAAGACTTTCCTGTGTTATTAGCAGTGTATTGACCAGCTATTCATCCTCCTCTAAGCCGCACAGAGTTTGATTCTTGTGTCGTCTTCCATCATGAGTAGACGACATGCCTTAGATTCACTCCTTGTTTCACTTCCCGGCACCCGAAGGAAATGTGACTGAGCATAAGACACACCTTCCATTCTGTAGAATTTATCCATTGCCTTATGGCGTAGTACTCGTTGTATCAACATCAAGTATGTCGGTGATCTTGTGCTTGGAGGAGATTTGGAACAGCTTGTTCCTTCATCATAAATCAAATCCGTGGATCGCTTCCGGTTTCTCGTTTGTGATTATCGACGATTTGGGCGCCCACCGTGTCCTTAATGCGATCATTAGCGCTAATGCTAAACTCCTTGTTTTCGGTCTCACATGCGCGAAATCCAATCCGATGTGTGAATCGAGAGTTTCCTTGAATGCAAGATCATAGAGATAATTCGAGGTTTGGATTGTTTGAGACGTGTTTCGCTTATGTCGCTATTGCTGCAACACTTCGAATACAAAACTTCATGGTCCCACATTACCTCTTGTCTCGTCTCTTCCCACCTTCGCCTTTCCAAAGCCTTCTCCATATCTACTACCACATACTAACAGTACATGCTGTATCGGCCCCTAGCAGGTGCCAGGCGTCGTATTCGTTTCCCGGTTCTCATTCATCGCCATGAAAACTCAAGAAGATCTTTCATCCCTTTCGTAACTCGACGTTCGCGGTTTACGCGTTTCAGATGGACGATCACAGGCTTCTCCTCATGCTGGTGGGCTGTTCATCCGATCATCTCCAGGGACATCCGGGCTGCTATAAATCTATGCTATAATCCAGTGTACTACTACCTCAAGGTTTCACCTTCCGAGTGCCTTTGCTTCTGTACTTTGTTTGATCTACTTGACCTCATGCCCATAATCATCCCACAGTAACGTCGTATCATGTCATTCCAAGTTCCATGACATGGATCGTAAAGACGACAATTCACTGCCTTGCATCATCTTCACTAGAAAGAACATAAATCGTCACTCCTTCTGCTCTTTCCGTTGACTCGGACTATACCCGATATCCGCTGTCCTTCTTCGATCTGCGTAATACCTTTGCCTCCTTCGACCATGCTCCACGCCCTTCCAGATCTCATATTCAATCTCTCCAAATCCTACCTTCTCTTTCTAGATCTAAGGCTTCAAGGGAATAGTTGAGTCTCTGGCCAAGAGAGTCACCAATTTGGCGCATTACGTCTAGTAAGATGTACTGTAACTTACCCTTCCTAAGTCCGATGTGGGTTACCTTGTCCCTCGTCCTCGTGCCGCCTTCAACAGTCCTTCGCCTGCCATACTCGCTACTACCCAATCCTTTTTGCGCCTTATACATGCAAATTAATGTATATGTTCTGCGTGCTGTTATCCCTGCTCCCCCTGTACTGCTACCTTTCATTCTTTCTCATTCATCCTCTTGGTCAACTGCGTTGAATTTCTGGACTACTGTGCGCACGGAACCATCTGTGCGTTATGGGCAATCAATCTACACGAAATATCTATGCGCGATGTCGGTTGACTATTTAAGGGTGGATATCAAGGGTAACGCTCACTCCTATCCCAGCGTCTCTTATTAAGGCTAACACACCGTACTATTCTTGGCCTAGAAGTCCCCATGAGACGCTCATCCTCCATGCTCATATTACACAGTGAGCTGCAATCTCAGTCACTGCTGGATCGGAGCCGCCGTGCACGTGGAAAGGATTCGCGGCAAGATCAAATCTGTGAAAACCATGAGGAGACTTTTAGGAGACTTGCATGTAGAATTCGTGGGTCCCTCGTTCTTAATCTCCATTGAATTATAATGCGCTTCTTTTGCTCATGATACATTAAGGTATGATGTTACACCTTCAATCTCATATTTGACCAAAAACACAGTGGTCGACTTGCTTGCCCAATTGCAAACTCGTTTGATTACTTCTGGTTTTTCACGGCTGGATTAATCGATGAGGTCATAGAATGGTCATCCCAGAGACTCATCCATCCGTGTGTATGTGACTGCCTTGCGACTTTTGCCGAGTCCTACTCCCGAGGCCATGCCTATACTGCTTTCATCCCCGCTTCGCTTGTAAATGCGAGTCGAGCGGAAGACGTGGTATGGTCTTCATATCCATTCTCGTGATGTTCTTTCCCCCTCAGGAGTCCGAGTGTCAACCAGTAACGGGGATGCCCATGGTGCAAGTTCTCTTCTTTTCCTCGGATTCGAACTTCATCTGTGGATCTTAAGGATTTTTTGAGGTCTTGTATCAATATACACCCACGTAAAGGAATGACGTCATTTATCTCTTGTTATTCTGTGCTAGGGTTGATCCATTACATGACGTGTGCGGATTTTTTTTAACAATTCTCACATAATTTGAGTTACTCTTTCTCAGGTCATATTCTGGTACGGCGCATGGTACGGCGCATTTCTACTGTGTATATATTATTCCGCAGGGAACTTCTTTTCCTGCTTGGCGGCAATCTTTTTTCACACACTTCTCGGCGACTCAACTCAACTGACGTTCTTATACTTTAATCAGCTAGCGTTTGGGCGATAGCCTCAGGCGACGCCGTCCCTCTTCCTATCCGACCTCCTTTCTCAAGGATTTTAACTCGCGGAAAGATTGGAGCTATAATTTCGCTTTACGGCATACGTTGCAGAGAGTTATCATACGTTACCATCTCTCTTATTGCCAGTACCCATGTGAGCGGGTCAAACAGATAGGGAAGTGGAGGGTACGGCGATCGGGAGCCTGGGGATGGTACCGCAACTTCCACCGGAAGAACAGGAGTCAGGTCGCGTGCTCGACGTTCGTGCCGTATGCGTTTACTCGAAGGATCTTCCAAGAGACAGTTAGTCTTCAGCTCCTTTCGGGCACGCATACTTGTACGTGTGAAGAGTCTGAACAGCGAAATTGAACAACGGTCGGAGTCAGATAATATCTAGGAGGCCGGAATACCAGAACTGGGTATGACTGGGTTCAGGATAATTCAAAGGATTATAACAAAATCACCTCACGGGTCACGAAACTGTTCAATCGCATTCATTGTTGTGAAAGACGCTGAATTGTTGCATCTCGACATGCCTGTATTATGTAGAAGCAATTTTTTTCCAGCTTTCAGAGAGACTGGCATCTCATGTGCCATTTCTGCGACCCCTGACAGGTTTAGATGACCAAAAAGAAAGGTGTAAATACGTCGCACAGATATTCCGCGTTGGAATAAACATTGGTACTCCAGTCTGGGATAGTCCGGGCTGGATGAGCGTATATGATATACGACCGTGTAGATACCTGTGGGAACACGTACCGTTGGCCGTCCCGTGAGGTACATCTTGTAGAGCTGATACGGGACGATAGGAACACCATAAACTGGATAAATGAGTGCAAAGATAATGAGCTCAGTCTTATATAGTTTTAGAGTGATTGGGGTGAAAACAAATTTTAATGACAATGCGGACAAATGCCTGTGAGATGTTCTATGATAGCATACAAAGTTGATCTAACATTGTCTATGATACCAAAGGGCAGAAAAGTCATCTCTGTAATTGTGCTGCCAAAGGGTGCCATACATAAATTGTCAACCTGGAAATCTGCATGTTAAAAATGGTAAACTCAAGGCTGCTGCTGATGCCAAGAGCATTTAGTCAGCTCAGAAGAACTTTGTCAAATCCAACAAACAATTGTCAGTGATTGTAGATTCAACACTTTCATGAAGATGGCCACGATTATCTTTTCAATTCAACAAGAGCATCTCAAGATGTGAATGGTTTTCAAAGTATGTGTGTAGTATAGTATAATATGCTGACTGACCTTAAATCAATCAATAGGGATCACAATTAGAGCTGTGTAATCAATGTGCTCTTTTGCATATACAATCAATCTAGTGGTAAAGCGTCATTTGATTGACTTGAAAAAGGGGGAAACAGGATGAAGCACTAGTCGGCTGACCGCTGTGGACACTATTCTAACAGTGGTTATATCAGCAATGCATACAAGTACTAATGCTGGGTACTTCAAAAATATGGAGTTATGGCTGGAAGAATCTTATTCTTCATACAAGACAGAAGTATCATAGTAGTTGGGTTCCTGTATGTAGTGTAATACCTAGATGAATGTAAATATACATCATAACATAATGTCTGTGAATGTAAGATCCAGCTGAGCTCCGCAAGCTCAGGGAGATGTTACATCATAATTAGGGAGATTTGGTAGAGAACTTGATCGATATATTGGTCAAGCTCCTCAGATTTTTTTCGGACTGTGAGCAGAATAGCAAAAATGACTTTTCCAGAATTTTAGCTTTTTTTACAGTGCTCCAAATTCACAGGGTATACATCAAAATCATGAATATCAAAATCATGAATGAAGCTGGGTGATTGGTACAATTGGAACCAGACAAGCACAAGTAGTCGATTCCGCTACCAGTGGGTACTGATACCTTTTTGAGACTGAAATTTCAGAGGGTCTGTAAGGAGTCGGTATCCTGACATATCTCACACGTGACCCCTGACGCCTTAACGATCTGGTTGCTAAATACGGTCACAGAAATATTTCATCAGCAACACCACCGTCATATCAGATGTCCCACAGAGACGTCTCTAATACAGATGTAGAGGGTGCTAGTGACTCCTTGCGCCCAGGCATTCGCCGACGCCCGCCCATAGCTGTTGATATTGAGCAACATCGTTCAGCATCCGACAACGGAGAGCAAGATAGAATTAAGGATGTTCGCAGGGACAAACTTGAGAAGAGGCACGAGTGGAAAACATCTGGAATTCTGCAGTGGGTTTCGGAAAATTTGAAGTACACGAAGCTAAAGCCTGTAATACGATGTGCAGTCGCGGCGTGGCTTGCACTTGTACTTTTCATAATCCCGGCTGTTCAGATATTCTTTGGTCAGGTATGTTTGGTCATCTGAAGCCGGCAACGATTATTACTATGATATTGTAGGCGAGCTTTCTGATTCTCATTGGTTGGTCAACACCTGTCTCCTTGCGGCGTTAACTCACAGCCTTCCCAGCTTCGGTGCTTTCTCCACCGAGTGATCCCTTCCTCTCTGTCTTGGAGCGCGAAGTTCTCATCATGTTGTTCGTCTCATTAAGTTGGGCGTGAGTATCCATCCCTGTGAAATGCCATGATGATCGGGGTTTATCGTCGACCTTCGTAGATGGTCCTGTCTTGGTATTAAATTTGCCGACTTAGCACGCACGAACCGCGTCACAAATGCAGGACTAGCAGACGTTGTTCATGGTCAGTATATTGAACCCGCTGTATGTTGTTCTTCCTCTGTACTTCTACCTCACATCTCATACACAAGACGTAGCCCACGGTCATCCTTGGAGTGTTCATTTTCCTGGGAAGTTCTTTCATCCTTTTCTTCAAAGCGCACAAAGGCCCTGGCCCGTACACAATTCCATGCATCTTTGCGTGTATTTGCCTTGGTAGGCAATATGTCATCTATCTCGACCTCTCTTGCTAAATCTCTAGACATATCGCTGACAACGGCGGTGTTGTTCCCTTTCCCATTTTACGACGTTGGACAAGTCGTTGTTCTCCCGCTTGTATTCCATTCTGCCGTTGCCCTGCTCACTTCAATATTTGTCTTTCCTTCATCAATATCTGCCCACTTCACCGACTCTCTTTCCGGTGTCCTCACCCCGCTTATGACCACTTTGGGACATCATCAGGACACCCTCCGGACATCAACCCGCGATCCCACCTTCTCAGAAGTTGCCGCACAGATAGCAAGAACAGTCGCCCAAGCAGACGGTGCATTGTCACCCCTTGCGGCTGCATCACGCCTTCTCTGCAGCGACCTCATCTATGGTCGTTACTCTCCGAAAGACTTTTTGCCATTCCATAACCTGGCTCGCCGCGCAGTAGCTCGTGCGAATGGGATGAGTGTGTATTTTACTCTTGTCGATCCGACAAGACCCAGGTTCCCAGTCATGCCTGCCATATCTGTTCCTCAGACGCCAGCCCTCTCGCGCCAGCCATCCATGGATCACGATGGGTCCACAGAAAATCAGAGCCGCTTGGCGGCGATTCCGTCGCATCCGTCGTCTCCATCGCATTCACGGCAAAACTCCCATATCAATCTGAGCAAACGTCTGCATCGTGATTTATTGCACTTTCATCCTGGAATGCGCAGACATGAGAATGTGGTCGGGGTTTTTGAGTCTCAAAAGTATATGAATCTGGAGGAAACACGATTACATGATCCTTATATTGAGGAATACACAGCGCAGATGGTAGAGAGCCTCAATGACTGGTGAGTAGCTATGATTTTTGGTCTCCTCAAATTGAATCTTGTGCTCGTCACTTCTGCTGACAATGTCGCTCTAGCTGTTGCGATCTCCTTAACAAATGTCGTCGTGGACTCTCGACTGTGAACGACTGGCTTGGCATGGTGCGCATCGGGAGAATGAATTTTCTTCTGAACACTCGGTGGATGAAAGAGCAATGGGCCAAGCAACTTACCGAACACGAGAAGATCCGGTATGATCTCTTTCAGTCAATAGAAACTTTTCGCCAGGAGGGAAGGTTTGTCACCTTCATCTCTTTTGAAAACGGGACTGACGTTTCTGGAATACAGGTTTCGTGTCCTAGACCTCTACCGACCTTCGTTTGAACCTAATGAACGTCAACCAGGGCACGATCCGCCGCCGCATCGTCACCTCTTTCAAGCCTATGTGTATCAATATCACCTTATCCAATTCGTGTCGATCATCATTGAAATGGTGTGTCACTTGGGAACTGATCAAGAACTCCCTAACGCACAGTTTTAGTTAGACGAAATGATCCGCCTTGAGAAGGAACGCACTACTCAACGCCTATGGACGCCAGTTGAGAGACTATTCAGATCGAATAATTGGCAAATCACGGATAGTTCCCAGCACATCGAGGATGAAGATCCCGGTTCGTTCGTCTGTCGCCTCATCTCCTACTTGCTAAAGTCTATGTCTTTCCTTCTTTCAAGATACCATTCAAGGCATGGAACCCACGACTAATGATGATTTGGGCATGCCATTGCGGCGCGACCCGGACTCACTACCACCGCGAAACTTGTTTGAGTCGATTATGGGGTATCTTTATTTCTCATTGACCGGGCTTGCTGGTGGAAATGTCCTTTTCGGTATCAAAGCTGGCTGCTTGACGCGTGAGTAGATTGTTGAAAGACAATTCCGCCTTCATTCTTCTATTTTTCTAGTTCTTCTTTCCTTGCCTTCTATGTTTCCTTCAAGCTCCTTCTTTGCGTACGGTATGATTTCAGCTCCTTCTGAGCGAGTCGCCGCTGACACCACCTTCAGATAACCGGTTTGTATGGGGAATGTGAGTATAAATTTCGTAGTTATCTTTGTATTGTGTTCAATTGGTGCGCAGCATTATGGGGCAGGTCACCATCGCGCGTTTCCAGGGCGACACCATTTTTGGTTTTGTGTCTCGTATATTGGCAACATTTCTGGGCGGAGTAGCAGGTATGGTGATGTGGTAAGTTTTGAATTCTGACCTAGTCTTCCTTCTTTGACAGTTGTTCTATCAGGTATATTTCATGTGGCTCTGGAAGAGGAAATGCGTATGGGCTGGCTGCAGTCTGTGCTATTTGCTTTCCAATCCTTTTCTTCGTTCGATTGTATTGGCCTGGGCCACCAATGACGATCACTGTACTGGGTGTTACTTGTATACTGGTTCGTTTTTGCACTTTTATGCTGTCGAATGAGATATTCACTCATGATCTTCTAGGTGATCGGCTATTCCTACCAGGATGTGCATCAAATTCTTCCTGGTTCCCCGGGATTTGGGTTTTCAGTAGCATGGGTAAGACTTACGTAATATATTGGTTATCCATACTTTAACTCATCACTGTATCAAGCGTCGATTTGTCCTCGTCGTTGTAGGCGTTTTCGCTGCGTTGTGAGTTTATGATCCACTCTGCTCAGGTTTCGCTATGAAAATCTAATTAATTATTTCCATAGCATCGCGTCGTTCTTACCCCCAGCGACAACTATCCGGCGCTACCAGCGGAGCGTTCTAGCAACAACATGTGCTGAAATTGGTGCCATCTATTGCGCCATCGTAAGCTTTGCTAACTACAAAAGGGCCAATGATATACATGAGATCAATTTGAGCCTAAGTGCTATCCGTGCTAAGCTCATGCGGTCCAAAGTAGTGCGCGCGAATGCTGTCTACGAGGTAAGAGTGGAATTTTGACTGACAGGTATCTCGTTTCATTATGGCTGGTTTTGTCTTTAGTTATCCCTCCGTGGGCCCTGGCCGGTGGAGCGATATCACACTCTTTGGGACATACAACTGTAAGTTTTCTCATCGCCTTTTGATTCAATGTGGTGTGTATCTGTGTATCTGCCAGGCAAATTGCATACAGCCTTTCCCATCTCGTGTCCGTCTTCAAGCATCTGGAGCCCGCTTGGGCTCGAGCACTACTTCATAGAACGAGGTTTGACGACACCGATTTCCAAGGAGATGTTCTCTCAGTCATGAGTCCGTATCTTTTGGCCTGTCTCGCCTCGTGCGATATCTGACTTTCTTTGCTCGTCAGCAATGATCTCTATTGCGTTGCGCTGTGGCTCACCTTTGCCTCAAATCTCCCCGTGTCCACTTCTCGATCGTTTCATGTCCCTGTACCATGGGCTTGATATCATACACAAGGAGTCGGAGGAGGATTATGGATTGCCTCGAACGCTCACACTCGAGACATTGAAGGACGAGCAGTATTTGTGAGTTCATGCGTCTATTGTTCCTGTCACACCCAGTCATCTTGCGTGCTTTTTAGGTTCTTCTGTGTTGGCGTGGCAACCGCGTATGGGCTCATTAATCGTCTCGATAGGCTGATGGTAGCAGCGAAGGAGATTGTGGGCGAGCAATACCACATACATGGAATCGGGTTGGGTCAGACGTATACAAAAGACTCTGAGTTCGGTGGTGGGTCGGGTGCTACTCCGGGTGTCCATTTCGGGCCACTATCGCAGGAAGGATAGCGCCAAACTTTCTCGCTTTTGTGTACATATTTATTGTGGATATCGAACACATATAATAACATCAATATGGAATGACATCTAGGAAAGTAGAACGTCGGGTTGATGGAGAGAAGGTCAGGACATCGTGATGTGGTACACTTAATCTCAAAACGTTCAGGAAGGCTTAGTTTGGCATTTAAGAAATATCCTTAGCAATATTACCGGCCCCTCCACGTCCACTCGATGTATACTCCCCATGTGCATGGGAATGAATTGACTGCTCGACTGGTGGATCAGGCGTTGCAGTGATGTTAGCAAGGCCACCACGTCCTGTCGAATGCCTTGCGTGCACAATCATAAGTACCAAGCCAAGGAAATGTTGGAAAGGGTCATACATTTCACCGTCATGCACGTGAACCTTCCTTTCTACATCGTCCTTGAGTTCACCAATGTACGCATCGCCACCACTTCCGGGAAGGATGTTCCCTGCGCCACCACGACCTGTGGAATGAACATAGACAGGACCACGAGAACGAGAACGAGAGGTGGTCTGAACGATGTTACCGGCACCACCACGGCCAGAGGAGAACTTGGAATTCAAGTGAGTAGTTAATTTCTGATTTTACGTGGAATGATGACGTACAGGTCCTTCTGCAGTAGCAGCATTGTGAGCACGAATTAATTCCCTCTCTTCTATGATGACAGGTTCCACAGCTGTGGGCACGGTAGGATCACGAGACGGCGAACGGATGTTCCCTGCCCCTCCGCGACCAGTAGAGACGTTCTAGAAGTCACAACAATATCTATCAATAGAGAGCGCCTGTTGTTTTCCAAGGGAAGTACTACCGTCGTATGAGTTGGAGGAGGTTCTCTGCCGCGGGAAACAGAAAAGTCGTCTGGACCATCGACCGGCTTGTTGTCACGCGAGTCTGGAGCTTGACGTATATTTCCTGCACCTCCACGGCCAGAGGATTGCTGTGAAGAGCGCAGACTTCACTAAGCTTTCCATACCCCTTTATGACAAAGTATAAGTTCCGTTGACTCACGTAGACCTCGCGGCCGCGGGATTTGGAGTCGTCTCTAGCCATAGTACAGTATAGCAAGTGGGCGCTGTCACAAGACGTGTCAGTAGAGCTTCCTTATGTGTGTGGAAGACAAGTGCAGCACCAGGCACTGACAGCGATAAGACAAAGCCTGATACGGGTAAGAAGCGTTATCTCGTCTACTGCAGAATCAAAAAGGGACAAGGGCCAAGTGTCTCAAGAGAAGATTATGCTATTGACAAGATAAGGCTCTGTACTTAAACAGGAGCACATGTATGAAACCTGGGCGCGCAAGTTGACCGCGAATTAGTTCCGTTCCAGCACTGCCACCATTCGGCAATCAGCCATCGGCATCTGACGGCATTCGGGCCGAAAGGGGTCAAACCTTCCAACATGTTTCCTTTAGAGTACCCAAGGACTTTGACTGATTCCAATTTCGTGTGATATGTCGCTGTCAGTTGTATGATCATTTTCTAGTAGTTGAGGGAGGGAAAGTCATATAGCCATGGACCACAGGTTTTACCGAAGAGAACTTTGGAAAGATGTTCCGATGGGAATTTTAACTAGGTTCAATAACGAGTGACTAAGATTTGGACTTTTTGCAAACATGCGGTTGAATCATGGATATCGCACGCGGGGAGAGCGACATGTCTGCGAACAAAGAGCCTGAGAATAATGTTGAGAAACATTAAAAGAATCCTATCGGCTACTGCTTTCACACCCCTTGACACTCTGAAATGGATACCTAATATACTCACACGGACACCCGTATCAGTACATGCGTCCTTACATCTGAGTGATTTAGTTGACAGATGTGGAAACGGATTATCTCCATCGCGGCTCTGAAGCTCTGATGAGAAAGAGGCACTTGTCTATATCCATAAGGAAGAATGAACTCGAAAGTCGGTGTGGCAAATTACCACATGTTGGGAAATTATACCGGTTTTTGTTGCCCAATCATTGAAGCATTGAAGAGCAAACTCAAATGACGTACCACGTACGGTCACCGAATTATGTGCATAGAACACATTGAACTTCGCGCAGATGTGTTGGCGTGCACGTGAGAGATTTGTCCCGGAATAGTCGAGATTACATACATAGGCCCAGAAGCCGAGGTAGACGGGTCTCTCTAAGTATTGCTTCCATTCAAACCATGTAGAACTATCAATCACGACGGTTCTGACGACAGACGGCATGTACTCTGTTATGTCCTGACATATGGGCGAGTCCTTCAACTACGGATCGAAGCAACGGTGCATATTCTGAGTTTGCTTGTCTGCTCATCCTTGCTACACTCATGAAATGCATGAAATGAGCGTCACGTTTGATGATCATTACTTCTTCCTAAGTATAAAACTGACACATTCTGGCACGATGAAACATTTCATATTTACAAATCTATCTTCCTAAGTATGAAACTGATACATACTGGCACGTTGAAATAATCCATATTTACAAAACCTAGAGATGAGAATCACTGATATTGAAAGCTTGATCAGTATATCCATGCTCAGCGCCATCCTGGTCCCCAACGGGTGCATAGAATGTTTTTCGATCGTAAGGGGTGAAAGGAACATTCTTCATCAAGCGTCGCGGAAGATCGGGCTATACGGAGAATTCGTTGAGTTCAAGGAACACAGCGATAGTGCAATACTCGCATTAGAGATATAGTAACGACCGAAGGCAACAAGTTCACCCTCATGCGCCTCTGTGGTCTTGATTGCCGACTCTCGCGTGTATCCGCCAGCTACAACCAATGGTGCCGGAGACCAGATGGCACGAATGAAGTCATTTGACTCATGCTCAGCAGCTATACAATCAGTACTCCCCATAATACGCGGTTCTACGAGATGAAGATAGGCCATGTCTGGGTGTCGAGCTTTCAAGGTAGAAACGAAGTAGCTGAATTGAGGTATGGGATCGTCGGAGCCCATGCCTGTGGCAACATCAGAGATGGTGCAAGGTACGAAAGATGGATTTTACTTTGGAAAGGGCTCCATGGGCTTAGGCGAATAGCTGTTCTCTTTGCTCCGACCGCATCTACAACAGCATCAACCACCTCCAATCCAAACTTGCTGCGTGCCTGTATACTCCCCCCATACTGGTCGGACCTCTGATTGCTGCACTCTTGCAAAAACTGGTCGATAATATAACCATTTGCGCCGTGAATCTCGACCCCGTCGAATCCAGCTTTTTCGACAGCATTTCTCGCAGCTTGCGCATAAAGGGCCGTGTATTCTTTGATCTCGTCTACCGTGAGTTCTCGAGGTAGAGGAGTAGGTTTAGAAGCAATAGCTATAGGCGAAGGTGCTACGAAAGGATGGCCCTCGGATGACAGAATGTCAGGATTTGCAGCGCGTCCCAGAGCCCAGAGTTGGAGAAAAATGAAGGATCCATTCGCATGTACTTGGTCAGTCACCTGGATGTGCTCTGGCACGTAAGTTGCCACGTAATCTATGAAATAGAAGATCTGGTACACGCCTTCTTCCAAGCATTAATCTGTTCATCATTCCAAATCCCAGGAACGTTGTCGTAACCTCCAGCTTTCGCAGCAATAAAGGTAGCCTCGGTGATAAGTAAAGATCCTGGAGTAGAACTGCGCTGCGAATAGTATTCTTTTACTAATGGCAGTACAGGAACATGAGCCTTGGTTGATCTGAATCGCGTCAGCGGCGCAAGAACGAGACGATGTTGAAGTTTGGTCGTTCCAACGTTAATCGGCTGAAAAAGACGAGGAGCCATGGACTTGAGTTTGTGGTGGAGACACGAGCGCTAAGGAATCCGCAGATTTCCATTGGCCGACGGCATGAAATGATGGATACGACTCCTTTACCGAGAGTCGAGTTCGGGGAAATAAAAACTGCAGAACGATAAGCCGATTGCCAAATATCCTGATCACCAGAGCTTTTTTGAAAATAATATCCGCACGTGTTTGTACTACCGGTACCTCGGAATGAGATTTGCCCACGAACAGCTCATATAGAGCACTAGTAACTTGGCACTAGAGTAAACTTACAATACATAAGGTGATTCAAACTTCGTGCGAGTCGAGATCTAGCCTGGTTGTCGAGTCCCCTCGTCGATGCTGTTGAAGGCCTTGTCACGCTCGCTGCAATCCACGGCAAAACTGAGCTTGAATTTTGTTGGATAGCAAATTTCGCTCCTTTAGATGACCATTTTTTTTTCCCTGTCATGTGCTGCAAGAATCTGTCACATTGTGAAAAGAACCTTAGTCTAAGATAGCATATTTGAGGCCCATTTTGGGGTGATTTTTTGGGTAGACATGTGGTGGAGCTTTCTAGAGCCTGAAAGAACTCAGCTGACTGACAACAAAGACAATAAATGTGACTTCAACAATTGTCTAACAATACAAGTTGTTTTTCAGATGCATTTAAAATACCTAGAGTATCTTTTACCAACAAGAGATAGAAAAGAAGAGTGAACCTGATGTCACCTTACATGGTAAGTACCAGTTCTTGGATACTTGAAGTTGCATGACCTGAAACATGGTCCTAGAGAAAGCTTGTAGGTGGAGACTCAAGATAAAGCTTCCATTTTTATGAGAAAAAAGTTGCAGGAGACTCTAAAATAAAGTAAAGGAAGTCATAGAGCAGGAGAAGAGCAGTTCTGTTAGTCTAAAAATCTGCATTAAGGCAATGCAGAAGCCTTAGGCAAACAAAAGGATTAAAAAAAACAGAACTACCAGGACAAGTCAACATAGGCCCCTGAAAAGTTGGTATAGCTTAACAAAAGTCAAACTTGTTATGAAAAATCTGACAATGGATCTGATGACAATAAATCTGTTTTGGTCACTTGTAGGCCTCTTGGCCAACCCTCAAAACATCTTGTGAGCCTGTGAAACCCATTTTGATTCTGTTAACTACAGTTTATATAGAAATTGTCATGCATCTAATTTTGTGGCATGGAAAAGCAAAAGTAGTGACAAGTTAGTCAAGCAAGAATCCAAAAACTTACAGCTCATTTCACATGCAACAAAGTGGAAATCATTTGTGATAGAGTTGACTAGTCAACTTTCAGTCAACAAAAAAAACATTTCATTCAACTCAACGATTTGGTTCCTGGGTCAAAAAAGCAAGTGCCACTCACTAACGAGGCATGGTTCAAGGCTATGCAGCACCAGATCAAGGTCACAAAAGAACCCAACTCTGCCATGGGATGATCATTTCACTTTCTCTCTTGCAGGCCATCAGTTGAAGACAGAAAAATCAGGGTGAAGGCAGAAAAGAGGATCCATTTTGAATAGAGACAACACCGTGTAGGAAGAAGGTAGGCCCAAATGATTAACATGAACAGCAACTTGATCTCATACCTCAGAGCATAACAATCTCTGAACAAGAAGCTTTCATCTGGCATTAATAACCGAATTCATTAAAGTATATTTTCGTGTTACTTATCCTAACCTCTACGTCACTAACCATAGTTAGACGTACGTAGCGAGGAACCCTAAGCTTCAAAACTACTACACTGTTGGAAACGGTGGTGACCATCTGGACAGCAGATGTTTTCACTACCAGGTGCATCACTGGAATTTTGAGCTTGACTATAATTGAATGAATGTGTGAGCCAGTCTAAGCTAAGCCACCACAAGCCTTTTTTCAGAGCCCAGACTTTGGCAGGTCTGCAGCTCACATTTTCCGAAGCCTGAGGCACAGGCCTGGGTTTACCATGAGCTGAGTACTTTAAAAGGGAAAAAGCAAAAAGAAATAAAAAAAAAGAAGGGAGGATCTTCCAACTTATGACTTATTATATTCACCTTGACAACCTTCTAACTGGCCCCATTTCTTACATAGGACATGGCAAGTCATCCCACATATGGCATTTCCCTTGACACTCTGTTGGAATATAGACATAGTTTTTCTTAATGGTTTGAAATCGGATGAAACCGGGTTCAAACCAGAATCAAATTGGTTCTTCTAGTCTGGTGCTAGTCCCAGTTCTGATTCTCAGATTTGTAGAAGGTTTATGTTCAGGTCCACCAGAAGAGGGTGAAGAACCAAACCAAACCCAACTTCGGCAATCACGCTCAACTCTGCACGGCACTGGTATAACTCGTATTTTATGAAATCTGGTCTGGTGAAACGAAAGAGCTAACTGTAGCATAACTGGAATAGGATACCAGGTGGTTGTCTATGTGGTGAAGGAAAATGACCTCTACCTACTCCAACCTAATGATGAGATGAGTCTTGCTAATTGATGAGCGGATAATTACGCCAAGAATCAAAGCGTTCGTTGCGCGTGTTATGAACATTAGGAGTCGCTGTATTTTTTTTGATGATTTCCCCCTCAAAATCTACAGAAGGACAAGGTTGCAAGGTCCTGATATCATAGAAGTCAAGCATGAAGTGAAAAATGCTTTGTGACCCACTAGTTTCATAATCGCATAATACCTCGCCTCTATCATACACACCGGCAGACTGATCAACGACTTTGCCCTTCTGCCGTAAAACGGGATTGAGCACGGAGGCGAGGTCCAATCCTGTGGAAAATGAACCTGCACGAAGTCGCATCAGCGGGTTATACTTTAAGTCAAGATAGATAAAAACTCGCGGCAAGGGTGTCATCAATGTGGTCAATCCTGCTAGTAAAGCAGTCGCACCCACGGTACCTAACTTCAGATACATTGGACGAGCGAAGATGGGGAAGACTGCCGCAAAGGCAGAACGAAGAGCGCTGTTGGAAGCCATAGCTGATGCCGCAATTGGTCGGTAAGCCGTTACAAGATAGGTGAATGTCGACGTAAAGACAAAGTAAATCCCCGCCCCAAAAGGAATCGAGGCGATGATGATAACAATCCAAGGAACACGCGGAAATGTAGAAAATGCCATCCAGAAGAGGCCTGTGACCAGAACACATCGATAAGTACACTGAAGATCAGAAATCAATGATCTTACCAACAGGGACAAGGACACCACCAAGCTTTCCCATGACGAGGCGAACTTCAGGTGGTGGTTGACTTCCTCCATTCCTATTTGCTTCGTGGGCAAATAACCTATAATTAATTACTTGAGAAAAAAAGCTTATTGATCATCTCGGCAACGTGCACCTGTTCCAGAACGGTTGAGAGGAGATTGCCAATATCATGCCAAGCCCGATTCCGAGGAAGGTCAGTCCCGTCGATTGAATATTAAACCCACGGTTGTTCATGAAAATAATCGGGAAAGCTTGAAACGCAAGATAGAGAATTCCTAATATAAGAGAGGTCCTGTATTTTGTCAGCCTTGATCTCTCTCCGTAGAGCATGGATCTACCAGAGATTAAGAAGAAGCGCCATTCTGTCGAAAATCATCAATTCTATATAATGCGTGGAGTATTATCATTCGCATCATTGATAGCGGGCATGCGAGTCAATGTACATACGGAATGGTCGGTAACAGCTGATCGCGATCGCTGTGAGCAGGTGACTGTTGTCTCTTTCCAAAGGCGCCCAATATGCCGCGACTCCAGTGTCCTTTCGTAGCCTGTCAGGCAGTGATTGGTAAGATAACATTGTAGCCGTAGAAAGAAAGCACTGAAGTCACCGACGAGCTTTTCTTTTCAGTAGAACTGGTATATATGTTTCGGGAACGAGCTATGACAATACAACTTCTTTGGTTACCAATAGTTGCAGAATGACTGAATACTTACTATGAACAATGCAATGTATTGTACAAAAACCCAGATTGTTTGTATTCTGAATGTCCAACGCCAGTTGAGGTTCTATAATGAGTGAGTACCTGAAGGCATCATTGGAGAGCTGTTTGTACTTGATTGATAAACCTAGCACAAATGTCTCAGAGAAGCCTTGAGTGATCATAAATATTTGTCCTACCCGCTGAGAAGTGGACCGACGACTGGGCCAATGAAGGGACTTATAGTATAAACAGCCATGGGGCTGGAATTATGAACGATCGTTACTTGACATTTAAGAAAAAAAAAGGGTAAAACATTGACTGACTTGGCAACAGTGGAGTCAGAAAATAGATCACTGATACTTCCTCCGGCAACGCTCAGAAACGCAGAACCACAAAAACCGCCTAGAAAGCGGAACGCCAGAAAAATGCCTGACGAAATAGATGAAATAGAGTCAGCCGTTCACGAGTGGTATCCATAGTTTTAAAACACACCAGCATTGGGAGCGAATGCGACGGGAAAAGAGCACAGAAAAAAAAGACCGTACGATATCCTATAGACGATGTTCCTTCCGTATACCTCTGACAAAGGTCCCACTAACAAAGGACCTAAGCCAAGCCCCTCGACAAACAAACTCAACGACAAGACTGAAACTACACGGGAAACTTTGAACTCCTGCGCAACGCCGTCTTCCGCAAAAACAGCCTGTAGTTTCCAAAGTCATTAGTCAAGATCCAGCCCTACGTACACATGCATACCACAGATGAAGAAGTAGCCACACAAAGCGAAGCACAGCTGATAGCCAATACGGCAGCCCATTTTCTGATGACAGGGAGCTTTTGAGGATCCTCGTGGCGGTCTAGGTAGACACGAAAGCCATCATCAGGCAAATTCTCCTTCAATTCTGGCATGTGAGTGAATCCCCCAAGGATTGAGTGCTGTTGTAGGGTGATCGAGGACGCAACAGACATGGGAGTCGTTCCTCGCGACTTCTACTGAAAAGTGGGTATAAAAGAGAAGAGAGAAGCACTGGTCACAGACGACATCTTCACGGTCACACTGAGGCGGCTATCTTAAGCCTGTCCACACTTGTGAAGAAATATTACATAGCATCATGTGGACAAAACTCAATTTCGGAGGTTCTGCGGCACTTGCGGCACCTCCCGGCGGTTCCAATTCGTTTCCCTCCTTTCATATTCTCACCATTACTTTGATCCGAACCGATTCAGTGATCTTCGCACCGAAACCTAATTCCAGTGAAAAACTCGGGGAGAAAGCTGTGATGCTTTCACTTTTCCCAGCTTTGTCTATTGGAAAATAGGCACTCAGCACTGATCTTCTGTTCTGCGCTTGAAATCCCAGTTAAGAGGACTTGGTACCTTCAGTTGAGGTGTCATTGAGGATATCTAAGTACAGGGGGTTACTACTGTACTTGATTGCTCTTATACTGAATCTCTCCATTTTCAATGACCTACCAAGCCTGAGTTCATTGTCTGTTGCCAACTTAAAACATTTCATTAGTTGATGTCTGGCAAATCACCAAAACCTGCAAACTTATGTGCAAAACAAAAATATCAGTAGTCATTGCAATCCTCTTTGCAGAAAATGTGTTACATTGCTGTGCATATCTGTTGCCAATCATTTTTGATCATGACATAAAACTTTGTACTCACCTTTCCCTACCCTTATATGGCAAACAAAGGCAAGTTGCCACACAAGTACATCTGTCAAAGACTAATGTTACCTATTTTCAAATTATCAAAGCCTAGCATTGGCTTTTGTATAAGACTGTGCTGGTTTCAGAACTCAATCAATTAAAATGGGACCCATGTCATTGGTGTAAGGTCAACCTTTAATGAATGAATGGATAGGCTAAGGAAGGTGTAACAGAGTTACAAAAAGGAAAAGCTCCTAGTTTTTTGAGTAACACTAAATGAATGAGACTGGTATTCAGAATTTCATTATACACAACACAACAACTACTTATTATATGAAATGATGTCAAAGCTAGTATGCTGCCTTAAGTCACACGAGAGAACCAGATCAGTGTGCAATTCTAGTACTACGTATAATAAGACAAGATAAAAAGCTACCTTATATAAGGTAGCAGAAAGTAATATATATAGTATTATAATTAGTTCAATATTAATATATATAATATTTGGTTATGTCCATTTATGTCCATTACATACCCCCCTTTGAGACTGCATCGCAGTTTGAGAGAAGGTATATAGTATGTACTGTATGGTATAGTTCATGGTAACACCATGAACACTTAGAATAATGACATTCATGGTGGCACCATGAAGTAGTAACAGCATTGGATTGTCCTGTAAGGCTTCAAGTCTGATCACATAAATATTCTGTACTTACAAGTATACAATACACCAACATTAACCAGCTGTACCATGCTTATGGCCAAGAGAATTATGTGCACATCTAGGCAGATGGTGGCCTACTCAGTTTGTGAAGGGCTCATACATCCTCAAGTGCACCAATGTTAACCAGCACAGTTGAGGGACCTGCTTGCAGAGGAGAGGGAAGGCTCACCAAGGGAGCTCTGACTACTGGGGAAGGAGGCATAGGGCCATTGCTTACAAAACCAGAGGTCCCAGCAATTGCAATCTGTTTCAATAGGTAGTATAACCTCATCTCCTCATGGTTTTGCCCCACGGACCATTCCTTTGCTAGCAGGGCATGGGCCCTGATCATGTCATCCTGCAGTTGGAGTTCTCCAACTGTCCCATTTGACCATGGCTGGTGGTTCACCATACAGGTCAAGTTGCTAATGGCAATTGTCATCTATAGTGTGATACTCATCACTCGACACATTGGAATCCCTGAAGTGGGTTTCTAAGTAGACCATGCCAAATGTGTAGGCATGGTCAATTCACTTAGGAGGGACTCCATTTATCAGTAGTATGCAAAGAATGTCATTGTTGCTGATATTTGTCAAATTCCTCTCCACCTTTATCTTGCTTTCTGAGGAAGTATCCTTGAGCCCACTTGGCCCATAATCACTCTCATCCCCATCCTCTTTGATCCCCAAATTGGCCAGTGTGGGCAGCCAATTCTCTACCTCTGCTTCTGTCCACTTATCCTCTGGCAGCAGCACTGTCATATATGAATCCAGAAGTGGCTCATACTCCACCTTGGGCAAAAACCACATCACTGCAGGTCCAGCACCTGGAGTTACACCTGCTGCAAAACTGATTGAGAACAGCTTCAAGAGATCTTTCTTTTTGGACTTCTTGTCTGACTTTGGTGCATGTACTGACAAGGAGAGTCCTTGTCCTGTAGAGTCAAGGTCCATGGCATCATCTCGGTCTTCTTCTAGCACCAGTGTTAATTCACCAGCTTCTTGTGGCATCTGCAATCCCACTAGTGTAGTTGACACTACAGGGTTTGTGTCTTTTGCTGGGTTGGTTACCTTAGCTACTTTGACATGCACCACCCCCATTTGTATCTGGGGCATACCCTTTCCATCTTCTAATTGCCTGAGGCATTTGCCTCAGTCTGCTCCTCTAGTGTTGTTGCCTGTTGCTTCATAGCCAATGTGAATGCCTTGATTGTATTCTCATTCTGCTGTTGTAGCATTGCAATCTCATCTAGGAGCCCAGCAATCACTACTTGAGCAACCAGATCCTGTAAAAACATTGATACTACAAATACATGCTGACCTGCAGCAATCAGCCATCTCCATACTCCTTCTGACAGAGGATCAAGTTTGTCGTCCTCAGTCTCTCTTCCTTTCCCTTTTTCTGATGCAGTGGTACATTGCAGTGATGCCACTCACATAATGCTTGGTGGCAACCTGGTTTAGGGTGATTGAGGTCAACTATGACCTCGACCTACTGGCTGGCCTTGTTTGCTGTGAGGAGCATCCTCCCTTTGCCTTACTGGTGCTTCCCATGGCTCTTCTCCTCATTGGCCATCAGTCTTCCTTACAGGTAATTGTTGCTGGTCTTGCAGAGGATACACCTCTCAGCATGCTACATATCCACTGTGTGCTTCTCACCTTACTGTCTCTTGGGGCATTCCTGTTCCTGTGAGGTTGAACCACCTTGCACGGGTTACACCTGTCATTGTCAACTTCCATGAATACCACCTGTGATTTGGTTAGTGGCATTTCAGACACATGCATATTATTTGCATTTACTGCCTGTAGCATTACTACCCCCCATGCCATCTGACCTCCTCTGTACTGCTGTTGCCTAGGTCCTTGCTGACCTGGGAAGTACGGCATCAGGTAGAATGGTGGTGGATAAAAGGGCATCTGCCTAAACTGTGCTGGATTCCTGAAGGTCAGTATCTGCAGTGGCACATATGCTTGGCCTTGTGCTGACTGCTGTCTGTCCTCTCCTTCACCAGAACCCTGCAGGTTCTGAGGCTAGTTGGGTGTATTTGTGCTCTGGCCCTGGATACAACATCATGGACTACACAGAAAGTGTTACTTGCAGGCATGTGCCAACAAAATAATTTCAAGCCCTGAGCTTAGGTCATCAATTCCAAGCATGTGATCCAATCTCATTGTGCCTAAGCAGCCTCATGCTTAGCCAAGTGTCATGGTCACTTGACTTGTAATTCCAAGTATTGGTCCAAAGCTGCCAGCTTTGAGCATGTTCAATATGACTCCCATGTCATGTCCCCTGCACTCCAGCAGACCTCAAATTCAAGGTCCATGCCATTGACCCAATGATGGCCCAGTATCTCTTCAACAAACCATTCTTGTTTGTCAAGGGCACTAAAATTGTAGGCCTCAGGTGTTACTTAAGTTGGGAATAATGCATCATTGTTAGCACAGTATGGCTTCAGGAGTGACACATAGAACTTGGGCACTATTCTCTGTGCTTGCAGCATGGTTGGGAGCTCCAAGGTATAATTGGACATACTCATGTCCGCTGCAATAATCTGATATGGTCCAATATATTTTGGACACAATTTATTCGTTGTTATCTGTGGAAGGGTCAAATTCTCTGTTGACAAGTATACTAACATGCTTGTCATTAGTTCAGGGTCATGCCACCTGCAACTGTTTGCCTGATGCACCTGAAACACTTGCACCGTGATTATAGCATCATGAGCACTAGCTAAGTTTTCCATTGCCTGCTGAGCAAAGGCCATTATGCCTTTATGAAATATCTTGTTGCTGCACAGTTCATGTATCATGGAGGGCATGTATCCTCCATTCAGCTCAAATGGTGCATATCTAGTAGTTTCAGATACACTAGTGTTAATAGCAAACTTCATGAGTGGAAGTCTGTCCACCCAGTCACACTGGTTAGGACATACTACTGTTTGTAGTATCTGAGCAATGCTATGATTAGCCTGTTCCATCTGGCCATCCATTTGTGGGTGGAATGAGGTGAACATGAGCAACCTTGCTCCCATTATTTTATGTAGCTCACACCACCAGTGGAATGTGAATCATGCTTGGGAGGCTATGTAGCCTCACTATTTCCTGGAGGTATAACCATGAATGTTCTGACACTTTCATGGTCATGCATACTGGGATCAGATGCACTATACTGGTCATCCAACAGATTACTACCCAGATGTAGTTATAACCTTTGGATCCTGGAAATGGCCCAACAAAGTCCATACCAGTCAAATTCCATGGCTTGGTGGGTATGGGCAGGGAGTGCAACTTCCCAGCAGGGTATTGATTACTCATTTTTGCCCTCTGACATGCTTTGCATGTCTGGCAAAACTTAGTCACCTTGGTGTGCATCTGAGGCCACTAACACCAATGCCTCAGATATTCCAATGTCTTGTTGGTACCAAAGTGACCAACTACATCATGAGCCTGCACAATAACCACAGTAACTATTTCTCAGTTGTGTAGCAGGCATATGACTTCAATACCATGGATATTCATGGTTCTAATGACATCTGTAGTATCCACAGTAAACCATGGGTGCTCCTCTGCATGCTGTATAATTTCAGTATACAATGGATCATACTGGTACTTTCAACATATTTCACATCAAAACTCATCTGTTATGGGTGATACTCAAGCTTGTTCATCACTGAGGGTTTCTAAAGCTTCAGCTAGTATTATATCATTATACACTGTTCCCCTTGATATGTGGCTTGTATGTACACATGTTGAGGCAATATCATCTGCCACAATGCCCAATGACATTGCAACAGCAGCTACACAACAAAACAAATTGATACTTAAAGGCAAAATGGTGGGAGGCCAGACCTGCCTTTCAAGTTGTGCCTCTATTGTGTATACCAAAAAAGAATGGAACACTGAGAATGGCATTGGATGCTTGCCAACATAATGATAATACAATTCAAGATGTAACACCACTTTCTGACCAGAAAGTGATTTGAGAAGATGTTGCATGGGCTAAATTCAGGTCAAAAATTGACCTGACAGATGCATATGAGCAGGTACAAATATGGTTGTAAGATATTCCAAAGACAGTATTCTCCTCCATCAAAGAAACCTATTTGAGCAATATTATGCAAATAGGCGACTGTAATGTGCCTGCAACATTTCAGAGGCTAATGACATCCATTTTTTGTGACATAATTGGGAGATTCATCCATATTTATTTGGACAACATAATTCATCTATTCAGACACCATTGATGAGCATGAAGAGCATCTTTGTGTTATATTTGAAAGGTTGAGGTCAAATTTGTTGTACCTCAAGTGGAAGAAATGTGAGTTATATGCCAAGACAGTCAATTGTCTGGGGCACAAAATTGACAGTCAGGGTATCCACTCTGATCAGAATAAATTGGATAGAATCCATGAGTGGCAAGTGCCACGCATGTATAATGATGTCCAACAGTTTGTTAGACTGGTAAACTACATAGGAACCTTTCTGCTAGACATTACAGTGTATACTAGGCTGCTTATGTCCATGACACAGAATGGAGTGCTGTTTATATGGCAACCTCTGCATCAGAGGTGCTTTGAGATGATTAAATGGATCTGCTCCAAGACTCCAGTAATTCAGCCAATAGATCCTACACGTGATGAGCCAATCTGGCTCATCTGTGATGCGTCAAAAACAGGTGTCAGGGCAATGTATGGCCAGGGAATTTCCTGGCAGAAGTGTAGACCCACAGGGTTCATGTCAAGGAAATTCACCTCAGCCCAGCAGAACTATGCAGTACATGAGCTAGAGATGTTGGCCATACTTGAGGTGCTTCTCAAGTGGGAAGATAAACTTATGGGGTATAAAACTCACATAATCACGGACCACAAGGCACTGGAGTTTTTCAAAAGTCAAGCAACACTATCTCCATGGCAATGCCGGTGGATAGACTATATGTCTCATTATCAATTTGACATAATGTCAAAGGAGAACTTAACAAAGTAGCAGATTGTCTTTCTCACTACTTCAAAAGTGATCAGCATGGGAAGCACCATGCAGTACACAAATATGTTGATGCAGATGTATGCATTGATCCTAAAGGCGATGACCTTCCATACCATGAGCTCTGAGCCATGCAGATCAAGGAGCATTGGCAAAGTCGTAGACTTCAGGAGAGATGCAAAGGGCATGATGTTGAGGCTGAGGTGCTGGACGTGCCTCAACTAGCATCTGGAGGTAATATTTGTAGACCTTATTTTTGTCAATAAGGTTGATCTTGTGGTTAACCTCTTGCCATGGAGGAAGTTCCTCCTTGGTTCCGTTGACTATATCCACAAATTCTTCTTGCCACTGTTGTTGTAGGAATGATATGTTATCCTTGGGTAAGGCTTTTTGTCTTACCTTTGGCTTGCTGACAGGCTCACTGTCACCTCTGCTCCATCAGTACCACTCTACTTGAAACATATTTGTCTCTGAGGGTGTTTATTCTCAGCTGTTCAGCCATAAGGGTGTAGACCTTTTCTGCCTCTGTGCTGTTATGGTTATTCCATCAAAAAATATCTCCTCAGGTTGAGATATTTCATTGTCCATAGCCTAACAATACTGTTCTCCCTGCACAGTCCAGCATGGTCCATTCCACACATACATTGATACCACCAGCTCATTCCATTCTGGTGGCATACACAGGTCAAATGCCCACTCAAATGTCAGATGAGGCACTAGGCAATCCCATATTATTCTTCCTGTCCTCATCAATGCTCTATTGTCCTTATACTAATCTGACTTGTCTGTGACAAGGTCTTCAACCTTGACTTTTGATGATGTTGGTTGACATTCCAACACCTTCTTCTGCCCTTTTGAACAATCATTCCAACATTTCACCTCTTCAACAGGTTTTTTCCTTTTCTGAGGCATTACCTTCTTGGCCATCAGCTGGGCTTGAGGCTTTACTGCCTCTGCTATTATAGGTTTACCATCACTCTTCCCCCCTTTTAGAGTACTCTCGTACTCTTTCACTTCACTCTTTAGCATCAGCAATGCTGGACAGTCCAGGTGCAAGCTCTTGCCTGCCTGCTCCTCTTTGGCCTCATCCTTCACAGTGAGTGCTCTATCCCCACCAGTGAGTCAAGGTTTCCTAGTCCACTTCTTCTTCTCCATTGCCCTATGCTGATGGAGCCATCCATCAATATTGTCAAGTGCTACCCTAACAGCTTGAATGGCCTTGCCATACACTATAATCTTGTTATTCTCAAGAATAACATTATACTTATTCATGTTAGGGAGTCCCTCAATCAAATTGTATCTATCAAAATTTGCTACATCCAAGTATTCCTTAGACTCCATCTGAGCACAGGCTATAGTAGCCTGTGTACCAAATTGAACTGCCACCCAGCTACTCATCATTCTCAACTGAAGGAGCAGCAGTTCCCTCAGTTCTCCAAGATATCATGGACCTGACAGAACTGAAGAGTAACCCCAGTCATTGTGCTCCCAGAGTCCCACAAGGTCCATGCCCTTATAACCGTTGATGTCCACATATGATGCAAGGCATTCCTTGTCCTTCTATTTCCATACTGGTTGCGCCAGTTTTTCTGGAAGTTTACAAAGGTGAACTTTATACACCCTCACATTTGCCGCTCCCATTGGTTGATCCAGCTCATTAGCTGGATAATCCGTCAATGCTCCTATGAACTCCGAGTCAGAGTCCCTTGTATAGTAGTCATTCTTGTAGACATCTACCTCCACATATTTCTTACTTCATGGGTTCAGAGGCTATCAGCTCCTCTGCACTTTCCTTGGATGATTTGCCATCCATATTGTTCTCAGGCTTGTTGCCTAAGTCCACTTCTATCTCCTTGAGCACATTTGTATGTGCTGCCCACACATATGCTCAGGGTTTTGCCACAGGTGGCTTCTCCTGCATCCTTGTTGGACAGTCATTGACATAATGGCCAAGTCTTCCACATTGGAAACAAGTGATGTTACTTGCCATTTGACCACAGTCCATAGGAGGGCACTGCTCAGGCACCTTCACCTCCTCAGCCACTTTTTGTGATGCACCCTCATTCACAGGTGGCTCCACCTGATTAGATTTATGTACAAAACAATTTGTACCTCAACATTGAGTGAATGTCAATTGCTGTACAACAAATTGAGGGTTATTATTACCCTCCATGTCCTTCTTTTTTGCCAAGAATGTTACCACTTTTTCTGGTTCATCCTTCTTGGATCCAGCCAGGCATGTCTTTGAGCTATGTAGCTCAAAGTGCCTAGCAATCTTTTGTGCCTGTTTATAATACAACGCGTGAGCTATGAATCCCTCTACACTATTGACCTCTGGGGCTAGTCTGTCATCACAAATGAGGGATTCCCTCATTGCCTCCAGAATACCCTTCAAAAAGATATCAATCATTACCCAGTTATCTGAGTATATTGACATATTTTGTGTGTGATCTATCAAGGTATCATAGAATCCTTGAACACTAAGTTTTTCAGAATAGGAGGCTGCAATGAACACCTCCTGCATGTCTTGCATTATATACGCGCTTACAAATTGATTATACAGTTCAAGGATCACGTCCTTGAATGTCCAATGTTGCCTCACACAATTATAGTGCAGCACATGGTGTCAAAACCACTTCTTGGCCAGCCCATCTAAAAATTTGGGGAGAACAAATACATGCTCCTTATCCATATGGTCACCACCATACAAACATGCCGTCAAATGATTGCATACATCCATGGTCCAGTCTTCCAGGTCGCTGAACCTGGACTCTCCTTTGTAAGGCTGAATATGCTTAGGGTCAGCCTTACGTGGTTTGATTTCTTTGGGCAAGCATAATGCCACATCTACTGCATTGTCTATTATACTGATGAGGTGCCAATGCATATTATCAAGGAGTCCCTATGCCAGGATGTGGATGCTTCTGGGGCCCCAGAAGCATGGTAATTAACTGTATAGTACACATAAGCCACTGAAAAAGGAGTGTGGGAATAAAAGATGAAAAACTCGGACATTTCCAGAGTAATGACCATCAGGTGACTCCAGCAAGTCAGGTGGTCAGAAAAGAGTCAGATGACCAGGAAGGGATCAGATGACCTTGAGAACAATGTCAGGTGATCAGAAATGCAGACACAATATATACAGAGAATATCTAAAGAGGAGAAAAAGAGAAAAGGAAGGGGAAAAAGGAAAGGAAACAGGAGAAAGAAGAGAAGAGGGAATGGTCCTGTGGATTGTCCCCTTACATTTCCTCTGTATATATGCTTGAGCTTCTATTCTAGCTCAAGTATGTGAATGTAAAAATTGATATATTTGAGTGTACTATCATGAGGTACAGGATCACCTTGTGCTTGAACCATACATATATGCTTTAGTACATGTAGTCCTAGCCTAGCATGTGTGCTGTCTTTTGCAATGGCCAGGTATTTTTTCCACATGAGTGCGCTCTGCACCTGTAAGGTGGAACTGATGTGTCCACCTTCTTCATTATCAGACATGTCTTCAATGACCTCCTCTAACCCTGGTGTCCTTGCCTTGGATGATGGTTCATCCTTTCTTCCTGGTTGTCATTGGACCATTGGAGTCAACTCCATTGGTGCTTGCCAGCTTGCTGCTTCCGATCCTTCTGCTTAAGCTGTGAACACCAGAGGTCATTGACCTTCAGATAACAGACTCATAGTATTCCTGGCTGAGGATGGTCTTCTAGGCCTAAGAGGTTGTATATACAGCATTGTTCCCATGGGTTTTGCTTGCATGGGTGTCTCCCAATACACCCTTGCCCCTGTTGCTCCTCCGGCAGGCTGTGCTGGCTGCTGGTCTGTCCATTGGGCCCCTCCAGGCATAACTAACTGCTGTTGAGAAGTATCCTCAACCTGTGGCTTGTTTATAGGCCACAGCTCCTGTTCTGGCTGAGCTGGTGTCACCAGCTCATCACCTGCTGCAGCATCAATGGTCTCACCATTGTAGGCAAAGTCAATGTGAGGCTGATTAGAACTCATTCTGTCCTGTGTTCCAGTAGTCACCTGGCTGATGTGCATCAAAGAAGTTTGATGCAAGAAGTCTGATACAATTATAGAGGGCTAGGCTGTCAGCCTAGCATTGCTAAATACTTGTAGTAATAGAATTGAACCCAAAAGGTTCAAAAAAGTGAAACAATGTCAAAGCTAGTATGCTGCCTTAAGTCACATGAGAAAACCAGATTGGTGTGTGATTCTAGTACTACATGTAATAAGACAAGATAAAAAGCTACCTTATGTAAGGTAGCAGAAAGTAATATATATAGTATTATAATTAGTTCAACATTAATATATATATATAATATTCGGTTATGTCCATTTATGTCCATTACATTATATGATATGTATACAAATATACCCTGACATTGTCATGCCATAACAAGTATATGAGCTATGTCCTGTGCCTTCGGCACAGGTACATAGCTCGTTGGGGGCTCGCCCCCAAACCCTGACTGCATCCTGGCCCCAACCTCACAAGCTCGGTTAGGGCCTTGTCAGCCACCTCAATGCTTAATCCCAGCCCTAACCTTGCAAGCTCGGTTAGGGCCTTGTGTTCAAAACTCAATGCTTAATCCCAGCCCCAACCTCACAAGCTTGGTTAGGGCCTTGTGTTCAAAACTCAATGCTTAATTCCAGCCCCAACCTTGCATGCTCGGTTAGGGCCTTGTGTTCAAAACTCAATGCTTAATTCCAGCCCCAACCTTGCAAGCTCGGTTAGGGCCTTGTGTTCAAAATTCAAGGCTTAATTCCAGCCCCAACCTTGCAAGCTCAGTTAGGGCCTTGTGTCCAAAACTCAATGCTCAATTCCAGCCCCAACCTCGCAAGCTTGGTTAGGGCCTTGTGTTCAAAACTCAATGCTTAATTCCAGCCCCAACCTTGCAAGCTCGGTTAGGGCCTTGTGTTCAGAATTCAATGCTTATTTCTAGCTCTAACCTCACTGCTCTTAGTTAGGACATTCATTTTCAAAACTTAGATTTATCAACCTCATCATGTAAGGTTATTAGGCAGAAACTATATGAGCAAATACTACAATTTCTTAATTTAACAATAGTGAGTCCAGCTAGATAGATTAGAAAGAGGTTAGCGATAAGAAGCTATTATTTTGAAAGTTACACTTACATTTGTCCATTTGACAATCATTAGATGCTGAAATTTATAAAGGTTAGTATTAAAAGGTGAGTCTATCTACAGTGAGATTTACATTAATCTCTGCAGAAAATCTGAATTGATCTCCTATGGCTCAGAAACCTGAGTGACTATTTATTTGCTGTGCTCAGTTAGGGCTTTGTAATCAAAGCTTAATGCTTGACTACAGCTTTAGCTTCATAATATTCAGTTGAAGCATTAATGTTCAAACCTTAATATTGACTTCTTACACAAAGTAGATAATCTCAAGGTCTTGACAAAGTTGGCATTATTCTAGCCTCCTATACAGGAGGAAGTAGTGGTGCTCTCATTCTTGGCACAGGATTTTGTCTAGAAACATTTCACCCTTCAGGCAAAACAGTTTCAGGAATAGCTATAGCTGGCTGAGCAGGCACCTCCTATGTAGGAGCAGGTAGAGGTGTCACTATCCTAGCTCTCTAGAAAGAGGTAGTGGTGGCACCATTCTAAGCACAGAATTTGGTAATGGAGCATCCCATTCTTCAGGCAAATGAGTTCCAGGAATGACTATAGAAAATGGATCATCAACAGCAAGAGGCTGTCTAATAGGCCTTCCTGTAGAGCTAGAAGCACTGGCCATAGCTTAGTTATTACTTCCAGGTCTCATCCCCCCAGTTCCCATGTTTTCCTCAGGTCCAAAATAAAGTGGTGGTATGACCACAGTATTGATCTGTTCTCCAGATCTTCTATTTGCATGACAATCATCAGGATCAGTCATTTGTAATTGTTGAAGTCTTCTATGACTTCTAGTCTGTCTCCTTTGGCTGTCAGGAGTAGTAGGTAGTTGATTTCCAGTGGAAGGTTGCCTGAAATATCAATGTTTTAGCATTTTATAGCCCAAAATCAATATAAATCATTTACATTATGTATATCAATAGCTCAAGGATCACTAATGAATTGCCATCAATGTGTGTCAATGAATGTATAAGCCAATATACATACATTCTTTGTGTGGCCTTCCTTCCACAACTTTGGGACTGTGAGAAGTTTGGAGGTGTGAAAAACAGTGTCCACTAAATTGCATTTGGCCATTTCTGAACACACAAAATATGTGATACCCTGGAAGTGGTGCCAAATAATAGGATGAACATTATATAGTTGCCTAATATACACAGATTTATATAAAATAAAGGCTTCAAGGCTACAGCATGAAAACAGCCAGACATTACATAACCTGCTGACCAATTTTACGTAATCTTAGTCAGAAATGCAGTAGCTAGCTTTTGGTCACCCCATTATAGAGCAATCAAATTTTCCCACGAAATGGTCGCCCTATTCTTTATTAGATTGTGACGACACTATAAGCTGAGTTTAGGCCTGTACACTACATACACCTTAACACAATCTTATCAATAAAGTGTTGCTGCTGTGATGGAGCATGGAATAACAAAACTTCTTTTTTAGATATGCAGAAATGCCTGGCAGAAACATGCCAATATAATGTACAAAGCTCATAAAGTGTTAGATATTGGTGTAGTTGCACAGTATATGCCACTTCCAAATGCTATCAAGCTTATGCATATCTGAATGAATACTTGTATCAATGATCTTACGTCTCCTAACTTCTTTTATTTCAACATGGAGATTGAAACAGCAGACACTTAGAAGAATTATATATAGCTTGTCCATGTAATTAGACAGTGGCAATATCAGTCTGTTCAAGAGTTATGCTCTCTGCCAATAGGCACAGGTCTATCTTATCAGTGGCTTCACTCTCAAACCTCTGGCTTCATTCTAGCCTCAACTTTACTGTGCTCAGTTGGAGCCCTATGTTTCAAAATTCAATCCTTAGTCTCAGCCTCAATTTTGCAGCACTTCTTTGTATTTCAAAACTTAGTGTTTAATTTCAGCCTCAGCCTGCTGTGCTCAGTTGGAGCCTTGATCTAGAGGCTTGAGCAATCCAAAGGGGTGATACTAGGAGACCTTGACATAGTAGCAGGGCTTTCAGGAGCAGATGTATTGTATCCATCCTTCTTTGGCCCCAATTAGACTGAGAAGTCAAACAAGGAGGAAGGAGAATTTGTGCACCTAAGACTCATCAGCAAAGTTGTCCATAGCACCACTGTTGACAAGAGTGTTGGTTGGGGTTGAAGTGAGAGATAGAGAAGTGCAGAGGAGAAGAAATTGAGAAGAATTAGATGAAAGGTAAGCCATGAGAGTGTCTGGAACAGGTGTTAGTGCAAGTATATGTGTAATTGAGGCAGAGATGCAGAGTTAAGATTAAGGACCTTTCACTGATAAAAAAGAGAACAGAGTTTAGCAGCAACACACCACTAGTGTCCATAGAACAAATAAGACTGAAAGATCTTGTTTGGACTAACCAGTCACCTATCCAGAAGTTTAGTAGGCCTACAACCCATGTATGTCCCCAGAATGGAACAAGTTAGTGGCCTCTATAGTCATGTATAGGTGTGTAGCAGGACCACAAACTTTCTGAGGAGAAGTATACCATTACACAGAGAAGGATGAAATTTTTAAACCATCAGAAATATGCTTTCAAAGTATATAATTCAAAGCAATGAAGTGCTCAGCATTGGTTAAAACAACAAAGACATAAAGTTTTGAGGTTCTAACATAATGAACTAACTGGCACATGTAGTACAATGTTTTTAATATAATTTCTAATTGACTGGATAAGTGGTCTAATGATGAGGTATCAATATGATTGGCCTAAGGTCTCCACATCCTGGGAAGCCAGAGCTGCACACTATCTAACCTGCCTTTCCTTTCTATTCCCTTCTCCTTTTATATTTCTTCCTTTTGTGCAAAGATCACCAACCCATGCATTTATTATGAATGCTACAGGGTAGTTTTTACTTTTGTTCCTTCCTTGGAAATTACTCAGAGTATGTTCTAGGTGATCCCATCACTTGTATCTGATATATTTGTGCTTATATTGCTTATCCCAAACTTTTTTTTAACACCTTCCTTCCCCTCACTTCTTTCTTTCTTCTCACCTTGTCCTCCTCCCTCTTTTTTTTTTGTCTCTCTTTTGACTTCAACCTCTGCTCTCATCACTCATTCATAAATTTCCAGCTTTTTTGGTCCCAACTTTTCAGTTCATCATTTTTTACATCATGGTTTTTGCTTCTGCTATTATGCTGCCACTCTACTTTTCTCCTACCATGTCACCACACCTTTGCCTCTGCATCTATTGTTTGCTGGTTGTTGCAGAATTAGTTGGTGAGTTTTTTTAGTTTTTTAGTTGGGTTTATGTGCATGTCTTCACTTTTCTTTCTTTACCACCACTCTCTTATCCTTTTGGCTCCTTCATTTGTCTTCCTGTTCTTATTTACTTGCCACCAACATTGCCTCCTTGTTCTACTATGGCACCATGATTACTATACTTTGTTTTAATTGACTTTCCAGTCCTTCTTTTTACTTTGTCATCATAGCTTGTAGCTATTCATCTGTACCCTATCTTATATAGCTTGAATAACATTTGTTATTCTTCCTTTTTTCCAATAACAATCAATAATCCTTGTTTAAGTCATGTGCCATATTATCTTCCTCCAACCAAAAATAATGACTATCTTCTGTTGTTGCCACAATATATTGTCTCTGCCACTATTCTTCTATGGAAATTTCTTTAATTCCTCTGTTATAGTGCACAGACCACCCTCTTTTTCATAAAAGTTGAGAAGTCTGGCACCATACTTTCATTATCCAGCTTCTCAATGTTTTCTTTCATTAACTCTCACTCTTAGAAGTCCCTTTCCCTTAAGGATGTGGTCACTGCTGTTTACAACCTCCTCCATTGTCATTCTGACAACAGTATTGCTTTTATCAAGCATGTTCCCTGCTCAGTTGCTTACTCAGTCTTTTATTCAGAATGAATTATAGTGTACAAACAAATGAGATGTTTCCTTTATTCCACTGCTACAAGAATACATTCCCTTTTTCTTGCTGACAATGTAGAAGCAACATATTTGCAACTATCAGTAGATTTGCTAAAATCATCTACTGACCTCATTACATATCAAGGCTATTGACTTTCAGCACTGCTGGGAAGACCTCTTAAGACTGCACAGTAGCATCCTTAGCACTTGCTACTTAGCTACTATCTGCTTTAAAAAGACAATGCCACTACTATCCATGACTATGACTTCTTCCAAGATGAGCTTATCCTTATGCAAAATGCCAAGATTGAAGTCTTACACAATAGAAGATGAAGTCATGCTATCTTAGCCTTAAGCATCAATTTGTCAATACAATGCAGCCTTTGTATTCAGATCTTTAGAAGTTAAAATTGATCTTGCTATCAACCAATGCTCCTGGACTATACAGCTTTAGGATCAATGGAGAACTGCATCATCTGTCAGGTGCCTTGCTTCTAATTAATGGCAATTGATTTAAACATGCACAATTATATTTCTATAATTATAATGAGCAATCGTCCTTTTGTCAACAAAATAATCCTAGATTAGATGGCCAAATCATGGCCTCTTTGCAAGTTATGCTTGGTAGAGTCAATCCTTCTGCAAGCAAGCTAGGCAGGTCATGGTTGAAGTTTCTCCAGGCTAGCCACAGAGGCTTTCTGTCATACTCAAAGTTGATTTTAGGGATCATCATTGCTATAACAACTCTAATAATCATGATGGAGTTGCTACTGCTCAATCAGCCCAGCTAGGTTCATTAAATCTGAATGTCACTCCAAAACCAAAAAAGTTACACTCTTGTCCATTTCAACTCAACCTTGTGACTCGATAGGCATGGACTTTCTTGGTCCTTTTCCTGAGTCAAATGGATTCAACTGTTCAAAAGAGTCAGGGATTGCCGCCGCTAGAATCGATTCTTGTAAAGTCAATAATCAAAACTTCATGCAACCGTCGATTCATGGCTGAACATGCGTGATTTCAAGCATTAATGGTAGTAGCTCTCAGGCAGTTTTGTTGCTCATGGTGAACTATCACATGGTATCACTTAACGATTCATCATTGAGAGACACGGCTACGGTGTGCAGCCCGATTGCTGTCAGCGGGAAAGGGAATTCTATGCGAGGTTCGGTAATCTTGGAAGAGTGATGGTATGAAAAGAGAATTGTCATTACTTCGTTTTTTTTATTCAATGCCAGCTGTCGAGGATCTCCAGGAAGGCAACGGAAAACCGTCGCGTAAATAGGGCTCCGAGTCGGTTACAGAGGTTGCCGTGAGTGCGTGGTGGAAATGAAATAATGGCGGACAAAGCAAGGGTCGGAAGGGGAATGACTATGGGAATTTGTGACCCCAATGGGACAATACTCCTGACCCCTTTTGCTTTCGGGTCTTTGTGTCCATTTTGCTTCATATGGCGATCATGCACCCATGGCTCAACAGTTTAAAAGACTGATGGAACGTATATGAAAGGTCCCTCTACGCTTATCTCTACCATTCTTTACAACCCCAGCGATGAATTTTACTCCCATTGACGAGATACCAAAGGTATGTTCAGATCGAAGAGGTCTCAACTGGAGAATACAAAGGCATTTGGTTTAGATTCGCGAGATACTTCGTAATACCTTCCGGAAAGGAGTAACGAGACCTTTAGCATGGCGCAAACACCAGCTACTCCAGCTCGCAAGATTGGTCCAAGAGAATGCAGATGTCTTCGCGGAAGCGCTCGCAGCCGACCTCGGCAAGCCTCGGTTGGAAGCTTTCCTGGGGGAAGTTACTCCCGTGTTTAACAGAGCGTTAGCATGTGCTGAGAAGCTGGAAGAGTGGGTGAAACCGACGCAAGTCGAAGTTCCCGAGTGGCAGAAATCATGGAATCCAACTGTCCACAAGAGATCCAAAGGCACGGTCCTCATAATTTCGTATGTGATCTATTCTACTTCCTTATCTCCGGTCAACTTTTGAGTTCATATTCGCTAGACCTTGGAATTACCCAATGGTGCTGAGTTTGCAACCTTTGTATGGTGCCATCTCAGCAGGTTGCTGTGGTGTGATTAAGGTTTCAGAAATAGCGCCAAACTACGGTGAACTCCTCGCACGATTGCTTCCCCGCTACTTGGACTCGTCTGCGTATCGTGTGGTCGTAGGAGGAATCCCTGAGATTACGAGGCTCCTGGAACTTCAATGTTCGAATTGATCCATTTCTAAATCTCATAATCTGAAGTCGAGATTTTCTACAGGGGACCATAGTGAGATTATCTTCCCGAAATTTGGGCATTGGTTTGATACTTTTTAGTCTTTTACACCGGAAACGGACGAGTCGGCAGAATTGTAGCAGCTGCGGCCGCCAAGCACTTAACTCCGCTTACCCTTGAACTCGGTGGAAAGTCCCCTGTCATAGTCGACGGCACTTTTGACGTTGCTCTTGCGGCCAAACGCATACTATGGGCGAAAACCACTAATGCTGGTCAGGTATAATCAATTTCAATTAGGGCCTCTTGAATCTGTTGAAACTCACCACGCTCCTAATCAGATATGCGTTGCCCCAGACTTTGTTCTAGTACTTCGTGAAAAGCAGGAGGAACTCGCCTTAGCTCTGAAGGTGGCTCATGATTCGTTCTATCCCGAGGGTGCCCTCAACTCGATGGGCCGGATTGTATCCGATACACATCACAAGCGCCTTAAACTACTCTTGGAGCGGACACAAGGCGAAATCGTTTTTGGTGGGCGTACCGATGATAAGAGGGGATTCGAGCCAACGATCGTGAAAAATGTGTCTGAGGGTGATTCCCTTTTGGAAGAGTAGGACTTCTATCGTGCTTAATAAACTTTGGGTTCCTCACATGCTCACTGACAGGGAAATTTTCGGTCCGATACTTCCTTTGGTTCCTATTGATAGTGTCGAAGATGCTATTGAATTCATCAGTTCTCGGTCCGTTCGGGATCATAATGGTCGGGATGTGGCACTCATATTCAACCTACTAGTGATCATCCATTGGTCTTGTACGCATTCACGGAGGATGAAACAAACAAAAGCGCTCGTAAGTCGCAGATGTGTCTTGTACCTTCGCATTTGACACAGATCCTTCAGTGATCGAGAGAACCACGAGCGGTAATCTCGTCTTCAATGATGTATTCCAGCAACTTTCTGGTCTGGTTTCAATCTTCATCTTTGATCTTATCGACCCGCTTATCAACGTAAGATAGTTAATGAACTTCCGTTCGGAGGCGTTGGTGAATCTGGATGTAAGCTGTTTGATACTCGCATCCTTGAGAGGACCACCTTACCAAATCATACAGATGGACGCCAGGTTCTGAAATACAGCTTTGAGAATTTTGTTTATGATCGTGCTTGTCTCGACATACCAAAATCGTATGCCATTTTGGGGTCTTACCTCGGAATAAATCCTAATGTAACTGTTCACAGTGCGGAACCTGACCTCGCAGTACGATACCCTCCTTACACCAACGATAAGCTTTCCTTTTTCACGTCTCTTCTCAATACCGAAGTCCCTGGGTCTGTCAACAACATCGGTCTTTAACTAAAACAGATAAAGGGTTTCGCTTATGTTACTGTGGTACTCCATTTGAATATCCAATGTTCTTGTCACCATGTGCTCCGCTTAGGACATCTGTATAATTGAGAAATAAATACTGTGCACAGTAGCACCTCGGTGAATTTTGATCAAATGGCGTTATCTCGTGAGACAGACATTGAATTCACGGACAAAGATTGTATTGATTCACCAAGTCTCAAATTATACTCTCATATCGATGAAAAAAACCAGCGAAGCCCCAATGCTGAATGTCTACTTCCATGACAGCGAAAATGGAGACAGCATCACTGCTAACTTCCCTCCAAAACCAAAGACAGGAAATGCTCCTCCAAGTCTTGCCTCTAGCACTGCGTTGTCATGTACCGGATCCTTCATGTTCTTAAACGCGTCTTCTGACCGAACCTGCGAGTCGCCATCCTCGGCAATGTCGTGAGGACTTTTCGTCAAGTTATCCCTCTCCTCCATTCGCTGCTGCAACCTGGCCAACGCTTCTGCATACGAGGTTGCCAGGTTATTCCCGTCAGATTGGATGTTCTTGATTTCTTCCTGTAACTTGGCTCGATCCTCTGCCAGCTCCTTCCGAGTTTCTTCGTCTCTCATACGACTCGCCTCATTCATCTCATTCACCAGTGTAAGCACCTCCTTCCGATGCTGGGCGATCAGCTGCGTGAGTTCGCGATTGAGCTCTTTCCCTGCGAATGTCTCGGTTATGTCCATGCCCGTCTCGAGTTCACACTGGATCTGGAGTGGCTGAGGAGTTTGTCCTAAGAAAGAACGGAGGATAGTCTGAGCGGACTGCAGAGTGTTAGGATTGTGGCGGGCGAGCCTCGCGCCCTTAGCAAGAATCGGCTTGAAGAACGCCTCCTTGGAGGCAAGCTCTTTCTCCCTAGATTCTCCGACTTGTAGGTCGACGCCTTCCCAAAAACTCGTGACAATAGCCACGTTCCTTAGAGACTTCTCACCACAAATATTTCGAAACATTCTGAAGTTTCGCGACGATATACCTCCCATTCGATTATCAAGAATTCGATGCATGTAGATCACGCCGGTTAAGACTCTACCCTGTTTATATCTGCAACCCAGATTGATTCCGTAATATTAGGGCACGAAAGGAGAAAAGGCTCACTCAAATGACAAATAGGCTGATATCATCGTTAACACATCCGTGTCCTTGATGGAGGTGTCGTCGAATCCTGGTGTATCAATCAAAGTGACGTGATGACCGTCCAAATCAAACGGGAGTGAAATTTGTACGCTGGTTGTACAAGACTCCAGACTGTCACCCACTGGGAGACTTGATCCGCTCACTAAGTTGATGAACTGTTGTGGTCTCCTTAGATTGTTAAACGGAGAGAATGGACCATGAATAATATTACCGTTGATTTTCCGGTCCCTGTTGGGCCCATCACACTGAACATAGAAATGGGTCGTCAGTTAGACCACGCTGTGATGGGGACATGAATTTTACACGATTGTAATTTCTTTCGGCTCGTTCTCTCCCTATGTCGTGGCTTTGGTGAGTAATATATACCTCCAATAAGTGGGAACGGACCATGAAAAATGATTTCAAATTTTTTAAAATAATGAACCTGACGTCGAAAAGCCGCTACTGTAGTGGTTTGCATGGTCTGCGAGTCCAGACTATCCGTGCCATGTATTGACATGTGACTAGCTTTGTCACTGCATTTTCTAATTCTTGACTTTACCACGGTTCCCTCTCTTCACCGTCCACATTCCAGTCCACGTCTTCCGAGTCTGTGTCGTTGATAGAAATGGCTAAGGTGTTACTTCTTCCTATTTATATTCTGAATTCTCATAGAATTTTATGTATCGCCATTGATCTTTTGGCTTCTGCGTTGGTCTTGCAACACCTGGTGTGCATTCCCAGGTCCTGCCAGCTGAAGGCTCTCTGGTAGAGAGCCGTTGCATAGTTTAATCTCGTGCCACCCTATGTTATTTGTCAAAGGAACATGAGATTGGATGGACATCTCGTGATTATCTATCGATCATCCAAAATCATGTAATTGTGCGATTTATGAGAGACCAGTCGAACGTCCCTTCAGAAGTCAGAAGATTACGACTTGACTGCTAGCTAGTGCCTAATAAGTTCTTTACTACATAGTTAATATAGTGGGCCGAATTTTCCACGGGTTCCTGGAGTAGATACCACAATTGGTGTATGCATCCGGCTTGTAGCCAATTTTGAATCTGATACCCAAACGACGAAGCGACTCGCGGACTCGCTTGACATCCTGCAAGTCTCTGTAATCCTTGGTGAAGACACAAATGACATGCCGTTTCTCATCGCTGGATTCATCGAGAGGCGACACTTTCGCTTCCGTTCCTAACGTCCCGGCGTGCGTGGAGCGGGCAAGTCGGGACCACAGGCCATCGACGTCATCTCTCTTGGCGAATATTAACCATTTACCACCAAGCACATTATACTGGCACGCCAGAAGATCGAGTTCTGCGCCAGAAGCGCGTTGTTCAGCGCACAAATCATGCCAAGCAGATATAAGGCCTTTGACGTCGGGAGAGTCTCTTCGATCATCCAAATTGGCTTTGGGATTAAGGATACAAATCCAAGCGTACTCGGATTGCTGAGTGGTGGAAGGGCGCCATGTATCTACAAAGTTTTGAAGCGACGTGTGTTCTTCAGGCGAAAAGGTCATCCAAGGAAGGGATGATTCCAAGTTGCGAATTTGTTCTGCTCGGATGCTTGAATCCGAATGAAGTGCGCCATCACTGTGAGACCCATATGAGCACATACGTAGATCTAAAAAGGCAAGGCAAGACTCACAATTCTGATTTCGTCTTCATTGCTGAGAATAACACACCAGCATTATCTGAGAAAAACCCCTTGAAACTATAATATTTCTCGGGCAAATGATCCCAATCAGTCTCCAAAAGTAGATCAGCGAACTCGACAACAGACATGTTAGGCGAAATAGCATGAGGATCCAACTCTGTCACAAGAGGTATTCTCCCAGACGTTTCGAACACTTGCCGCGTTCTTTTGATGATCTCAAGCTGATCCAACGCGGACGACCTAAGGATAATGTATCCGTATAACCCATGAAGGCGACAGTGGCGTATTGCTGCACATGGGGGACAGTGGACACTGAGGTTGGAAGGCTGATTATTCGAAACGTCTCCATCCATATGATCAACCTTCATTCCTCGGCCTGTGTCATCGGGAGAAGTATACCCGCAGGAAGAGCAGATACTGTTGTCGCGTCTCAGGATGTCAGCCCGAAGCTGCTGCCATTCTGATGAGACAGCAGGTGTTCGGTTGTCCCAGGTGCGCATGACATCAAGATGGACGACCCGGCGAGGTCTAGAAGGCGAATCAATGGAATTGGTGTTAACATTGTTGTTGGTTTGAAGAGCGGCCATTCTCTTCCAGATTCCAGAGGTCAAAGTGTTCGCTATTTTGTGACGAGACGGAACTCAGGTAATGGTTGTGATAAAGAAGAGATGATAACGTAAGGTTCAAAGTGCAATGCGGCATTTATGCAGGCGGAAATAAAGTTTTGTGCTAGTTGATGAGATACCGATTCATCGAGATCCAAAAGCTCTAACCACGCAACTTTCCACAAACTTTCCATGCTTCTGATCCCCAATCACCCCCCAGGAAGGTGAAGGTCAAACTAGATGCCCTACAAGTATACTTTCACCGCATCTACTCTCGTCTTCAGATAGGTTGATGTGATAAATTTCGAAGGGCGACATCAACGACTCTTATGGACCACCGCGGTGATCGTACTCCTGTTTGATTGGGAAAGTCCCAGGAGAAACAGATTGTCATAATGGCCATGCAAACGACACGTTTTCCTTGATTTGGTTCGTGAAATGCTCCAAAATCCGATGTTTCTTCATCGTCCGTAGCCCAATTCTCGGAATTTGACATACCAGCGACGGATTGTACAGTCAAAAATTACAATTGGGTAAAATATGAGCACGTGTTCTAAAAGAGAGTTATTATGAGAGCGGAAATGACAAGGCATGTAGCGTTCGTCTGACGTCCTTTCTCGGCGGGACGCGACAAAAATTATGGGGGTAAGATGTTGTCTCTAAGCCAAAGCAATTTTCCGGTAAGAAAATTGCTCGGAGAGAAACGACTGGCGCAAACCTTTGCTAAGGCATCAATCATCATCTTCCACCTTGGGTCTCCTCTTTGTGCGACGTTTCACTACTTCAGGTTCAACTTCTGCACTGGGCTCTTGATCCTCCTTCACCGCCACTATATCCACTAGCACTTGTGTAACCAAGCGCCCTGTACTTCCCACCAGAACTCCTACTATGAAAGCGACTCCACAGAAAACATAGACCGGATAGAAAGCATCAAGTAGGTAGAGCGCAATCGTACGAGGCCAGCGTATGAATATATCTGAAACAATGTCGAGAAAAACCAGAAGAGGCGCAAACAGATACAGAATTATTGGCAGAGGGGAGAAAAAGCTGATCGAGCGCGTTAGAACGGAGATGCAAAATGTCGCGAAGGACACAACGGCTGAAGCGATAGAAACGGCTACTGAGAGCCCCGAAATAACGTATGGCAGTATGCGCTCCAGCGGAGGAGGTGCGTTTGTCGCCATCGGCGCCGTGAAGGAAGCGTGAAGACAACGATTCCCTCAAATCACCAATGTGCTGGCGGTCAAGGGATTCGTGAATCATGTGATCCAGGTGTCGCGTCCTTGTGATCTAGTACGCGCGCTAGGAACAGCGACCATTACGAATATTTTTGTTCACAATTCTTACTAAAGATATTTTCCTGAGAGAATCGAAATCTTATTATAATGTTATTCTACAACGCAAGATACTGCAATCGGCCCCCGAACCATTCGGAAGCAATAAGCTCAAGGGAATGATTAGTTTTTCATGCGTGCCTAGCGGATATTACCATAAAACTGATACTAAAGCCCTGATATTCTTCTCGAAGGTCTGCATATTTTCTTCAGTGATAACCAGCCTAGCTTCTTTGCTCAATCGCGGGAAACACTGCTTCATCATGGCAAGATATCGTTCATTAAGCATCGCAATACGTCTGAGCATAACGATCCTGACATCCCGTCTCCCATATATAGCAAGCAAATCACCGAGATTTGAATCGATGGAAGACTGGCACGAATCTGAATGAAGAATGCCAACAGCATCGTCGATGTAAAGGCTAATACAGGTAAGAGAGTCTGGAATTGCTCCACGCCCAAGAAATTTGGAGACTGTATGAATGTGATGCTGTTCCGCAAGGATGAAAGCCACAGAACATAAACGTTTCATAGACCCTAATTTTGTCGACTCGACGAAGAAGCCATTGCGGGCCCTGGGATGGAACCACACGAGTGACTCAACGCTTCCCTCCACTAACTTGATGATATCGCTCAGGCCATCAGGATCGGACCAGCCGCGAATCATGACAACCTTTACATTTGAGAGATCGAAAGGGCTGTAAGGGCCAAGGAGGAAGTCTCGGAATCGCAATGTATCAGTACATCCGATCTCGAGTACTTCAAGCTTAACCGGTTTCCATCTCAAAATCGGTCTTGGGGGATCGGCAGGATATAGGTGTGGACACCACGAGCCGCTGATGGCCGAATAGACGGATTCCCCTCCGACATACAACCTTTTCAGAGTTGGCGCTACTGCCGCAAATGCGTTTGGTGGGATAGTGCAAGCACATCGATCTGTGATATGGATACGAAGCGTGTGGAGACATGGCGAGCAGAAGAGTGCAGTAAGGGGCTCGGAAATTGCAGTCGGAAGGGTACTCCACCCTTCTAATGCTCCAACGGAGAATGCAAGTGACAGGACACGAAGTTTTTTGCTCTCCCCGAGGAGTATCAAGAGCGCTGAGAAAGTATTTTCTTTAATCGCCCAGGTCAGCCCGTTTAACCACAGCTCCTTGATAGACGAGATATATTGAGGATTAGCTATAAGAAACGCATACAAAAGTCTCCATCGTCTTTTGGTCGCCCCGAGTTTGGAATCGTCATATGGGTAGTCTGGGCTCGTGGTGAGGCCTGACGAGTAGACAGCTCGATCAAACGAGATGATAGTGAACAGCGCCTTTCGGCTCGGTATGAGAAATGCATGGGAGACTTGACAGCATTGAAAAAGAGTCTCGACATCGCCGACCAGATGAGAAACGACGTCGTCGATGAGATCAGCTGGTAGCTGTGGCTGGGTCATGATACGTTTACTTATCGAAATAAAAAGTGCTCTGCGAATATCCGTGACGACTATGTATCACAATGGAAGCCCTCGATGTACTCAAGTTATTGTAAGAATGATAATGGCGGCCGTTGCCGCTCAATCAGACTCAGCGCTATTTCCGTATTTACTTGGGATGCGTAGGACCTACTTGAAAGACGTTACAGTCCAAAAACCGTGACGCATCCAAAGCTCGAGCACAGTACAATCCTGCCAACTTGCTCATCATAATCCAGTGCTGTCCAATTATTCAAGTCATTCGTGGAAACAGCTGTACTCCGTATGCCAGTGACATTAGCGCCAACGCCATCCTGCTCCCATGGTTCTCCATCTCGGGTAAGTGGACCCGGAAACGCGGCCAACCTGAGACTCTCCTTCCCACTGATGGGATGAATCGCCTGGAGCGGATACTCCTCGTCGCCAGCCAATGCAAGGCCCACCACTGCGCGATCTTGAGGCTGGATCCACGCGGCGGTGCCACATGGTCCCAACACGACATTTCGACATCGTAAGGTACCACGCACGGCAGGTACTTTGGCTATCAAGGTTGGAGGAAAGATATATGGTGATTGAACCTCTTGGTCAGTTGCGGCGTTGAGGTTTGGCAGAAGGATATAATGGTCTAAAGAATGTTGACCAGGTGACCAAGGATTGTCACTTTCGCTGCGGAGCAGGATTGAAAGGCTAGGGTTGATGGTTCGGGTTTGGGTCACGCAAACCCCATCGATCCAGCCAAAAGAGTGCTGAGCAATAGGTGGATACGTAAGAGGTGTCTCTTGAAGCTCAGGGTAGGGGAAAAGATGGATAGAACAAGCGCGAACAACGAGGATGCTCTGGTTCGCGAAAACAGCCTGGATAACTCTGTCTGGCTGTTAAGCGTTACTAAGAATGAGAAACAATGATTCAAGAAAAACACTGACGTGCCAAAGCCCTGCTTCACCATTTGTTTGCTGAAGAATTGCCGAAGTTCGTACTCTCCAATTCCAAATCACAGTTTGCGAAACTTCGTCACTTACAGCAAGAAGATCGCCTTCGAGCATTGTAGGTCTCATAGGAGAAGAAATCGTGGCAGTTGTCTGAATCGAAAGTCTTCCCCTCTCGTCACTTCGTAACGAAAGGAGATGCACCGTTCGTTTTCTGGATACAAACTCAGAAATACTGTCAATCTCTCTGTCTATGTGACGGACCCGTCTTTCGATACAGATACAGCGAGGGTGGCGTCAGACCCTGAATCGGTATTCAAAGCAATACCATTGATCAAGGCTCCCCTCAAGGACCACTCGCATGCTTTCCGTGTCACATTCTGGTCAGAGGACCTCAAGTCCCAGATGGTCAACACATCCCAGATCCCTTTGGACACGGTTAGTATCCACTCGCCGCAACGGCCCGGAAGGAATTTTACATCAGAGACTGGGACGTCGAGGGATTCAACATATAGAGCCCGGGGCGAGTTGAGATGGCCAGATAACCATCGTGAAGCGAGGCGGAAGGCGTGGCATGTGCGCTGCTCGAGTTCTGGGACTGACATTGACACCAAGGATTGTTTAGGGAAAGGGTATCCTTGATTAAGTATGTATTCATGACAGGCGTTTATCCAAACTATTCGTAGGACTGAGATCTCCCAAAGTCGCCTGCAAGTCTACATAGGAGTCTGAGTTTGAATTACTACATATACAGATTGAATTGCTTGCCTTGCGCATAGAGATAATTTCTGGAGGCCTGAGATAAGAAAATATACATATAAGAGCATCTGCGTCGAGGATGTGAAGCCAGGTCATACTCAGGGGTGGAGAGTGAAATGAAACCCCGTGCAAGCGCTTGAGATCATCGATCAGGCCTCGTGATTTGGAACACAAAACCGCGACACTCACCCTCATATGTCACATTTGAGCTGTGTTGAGAGCTATACCATACTTATTTATTATTTCATGCAGTATACTCTCTCTCTCTCTTAGCGTGGTAGCTGGAGCTTCGAGATGCCGTTTTACCTGCTAAGTCCTGATTTGATTTCTAACATTTATTTATTATGTTACCACCTTCCCACGGCCCCGCTCTCCGAAAACGACCGGTATTTTCTTAACAGTACACGTCCCCCGACCACACAAAAAATGAGCTCTAGCATCTCCTCATTCTTCTCTTCCTTTTTCCCTGTCATTAAATGTGAAGGAGAGGAACCTGAGAAGGAGCCGAAGGCCGAAGCTGAGGAGGAAGAGGCTGAGGAACCGGAAGATGTATGTCCTTGACTGCCAGTATGTAGCTCGACCTCATCCGTTGGATTTGCAGCTCCACCCTCAAATTCGCGAGGAGGTCCAGCAGTCTGCTAAGTGCGCAAAGCTTACGAAGCACTTTGAGCATTGTCAAGAGAAGGTGTCGAGCGGACAGGGATTCAAAGGCGAGGACTGTGTTGAGGAACTGTACGTCTCTTATTTTCACGCGATTACTGGTGCACTTACTTGAAATAATACCCCTAGATGTGCGCTCTCCTTTCCATTTTCAGGTGTTGAGTTATTGACGTCACGTTCGGCGCGCCAAAATTCTAGTCCAGTGCGTATATCACTTCCTCTCCACTTCCTTCTTGTCGCCGACCGGAAATTTGTCATGTCAGTATGATGCATTGCGTAGACGTAAGTTTTTCATTCCGGGTATCCCACAAGCTTCTAACGGATTTTGCTGCAGGAAGCCGCAGCACCAAAACTCTTCAGCAAGCTCCGTTAATAGATTCCGCACTTTCGATGGAGGTAGTTTGGTAAGCTCTTATCCTATTTCCAAAATCCCTGGTGTTCTGATATCTCCGGCTGGCCAAGGGGGTTTCGAAGTTGGATGTTTTTGTCTCGACAAATAGAAACACTTTATTTCTCATACGCATTCCTACAACAGCACGCCCGCCAAATTTTGAGCAAGACAAGCAAGACCGACAAGAGCATCTGAGTCGCAAATGCGTGAAGTGTCCTCAAGTCTACTTCATTCTTGAAACCTGACATGGAACGGCGTAAAAGTAACATTGCCTAGACCGGTAACAACATATCGTCACATGACGTACAATGTCGATTATCCTACCAGTGCAGACGATGTGTGGGGCACTGATATCCGGCCGGGTTCTTAAAGAGGTAAAGCTGGTGGTAATCCTCGGCATCCCACCAGTGCCCAGCAGGCATGATTTGCGTAACAATCTTCTCCCCTATAGGGTTGAAATGTTTGGCTTGGACCTCCTCAGTGACACGCCTGGCAACAGCCTCCTGATCGGAATTGTGAGTGAAAATGGCAGAGCGGTATTCTGTAATAGACTATGAGACAAGGCATTTACGTTGAAACAAAATGCTACTCACGAGTGCCAATATCTCCTCCCTGCCTATTCACGGTAGTAGGGTCGTGGGTGCGATAGAAAAATTCTGTGTTGGATCTTGTCAGAGAGTCGTACGAAACGACGGAAGACCAGTCCTCACCGACGAGATCAGCGTAAGAAACGGTAGTAGGATCAAACTCGATCTTTACAGCCTCTGCATGGTCCGTCGTTCCACTGCACACAAGCTTATAGCTGGGGTTCGTCACATCGACTTTTCCTCCAGTATAGCCGACGGTCGTCTTAATGATGCCCTTGTTCTCCGACGGAGGATAGTGCTTCAGGAAGATGTGCTCTGTTCCCCAGAAGCATCCCGAGGCAAAGGTCGCGATTTGGGTATTCAGAGCGGCTGGAAGGTGTGATGAGTCGTTTGATGGACTAGATTGGCTAGACAATGCGCACAGGTAGACATCGGGGCAACGTAATGGGATGCGTCAAACTTAGAAGCAAACGGAAGAAGAGCAGCTAGACGACTTAACATCAAATAACCTTATGCCAGGAATGTGGTCGACTTGCGCAAGGCTGATCGCGTCATAATTTACATTCAGTCACATGGATGTGCGTGCAGTCTGATAAGATAAGATGGTGAACATTTGAAATAACACAGGGTCGTGCTTCGCAGGCGCTTTAACTTGGAGTTTGATTTCCTGAAGCCCTACTCCGGCTGATGCTGCTCTCCCAAATCGTGTGCCTCTGCTTGTCGCCACTGCATGTTTTTTTTTTCCTGGAAAGGGCATAAATCTGTCCTGGCAGGCGATATTGTCGGGATTCTATGGCTTTCATAGCTACTCTTCGGAAGTATTCAATCCTGTATATTGAGTTGGGGGATCCGCAGAAGCACCTAACCTATACGGCGTGGCAATAAGGTTTAACATGCTGAAAACACCAGCATCACCGCAGTTCATCACTGGCTTCTGGCGCCTACCTGGACCAACCAGGCGTATAAGCTGTGTGCTGCTCATAATACACTCTTACGTTCCCCAATGACTGCGGACACAATTCACCAAACACTTTTGACCAGTTACCCACCAAATATTCCCTTACGCCGTTGTTCTCTCCAACTCGCGGGAATAGAGGTTGATCGACTTATTGCACGTCTCGGGAGTACGGGCGCTTTTGTAGGTCTTTCTGTGCAGCACGATCCCAAAGGTCGAGTGCAGCTTCTAGCTCTGGCGACGGTCGGAGAAGTTCTACAGATCTCTGTAGATAATCCATCTGAACGTCTCACTCGTGACAAGCCTTTCGAAGACCCCCTTCGTGGATGTTGTTCATTCATCCTAGTTGGATTTGATATGGGGCGCTTAATCGCCCGTATCGCAAATGACCTTAAGCTACATGTTCGAGGTATAGACCTTTCTACCGCATTTCGAGCCAACACCTGGGACCCTCCGTTGCCTTCAGACGTCGTGAAATCCAGGTTGTTCCAGGAAGTCAACGCGAAACTGGTTGATGGAATGTGGATTAATGAGCAAGGCCAACGAGAACTATGTCTTCGTGCTTGGCTGGCTGTATGGTGTGTACGTCTTTGATCCACAAACGTCATTCTTAAAGAAATCTAGTGTTGCCGAAAATAATGTATGGGCTCTACAAGACGCAGTGAGGCTCGACACGGGCATTCCATCCCAACATGTAAAGCGGAAAGTAGTTCATTACCGCTTCAAGTTGTTCATTTCTGCTCTACAGGAGATTAGGTTATTGGCTGAGCTCGTCAGACAAGCACGAGTTTTGGACGGAGCGAAACCTCAAGAAACATCGGGTGAATTCACCAGATCTCAGCTGACTCTGGACGGAACACTAGAATTACGCAATGCGCGATACAAGACGAGGGTACGAAGAGATCAGGTAAAAGCTCTTTTATGCGACAGATATCATCATTAATATTTCTCGTGATTTAGACGGTAATCATGTCGAATGAAAAGGGTCAACAATTCCCCGGCGAAGCACGTGGATCCAAAGGAAGAACTACCAACATTTGCTTCACCGACAAGGCACTCTCGGGAGAACTGAAAGAAATTCGGGTCCTAGGACGCCCATCACTAACGAGTGCCGAGAAAGCTCAGATCGAATTGGTCCTCCGGGTACTGCAGGGTCTCGAATCTCTTGAAACTTCTGCTCCTTTCATTCGAATGTTATGGTTCTCAACCAAGAAGATGCGGCCTTTGATCGCGCCAATAATCGACTTTGAAGGCTTGAATTGGTCGCAACAAACGGTCGCATCCAAAATGATTTCCGATCACCCTCTAGTGATCGCGCACGGTAGGTCTACACATGGAATAAACTAGCCTCTTCTGCTTAACAATTTGACAGGTCCACCTGGTACAGGAAAGACGACGACTATTGCCGCTGCTGTTTCCGTCTGGGAACGAAGGAGGCTTCCAACATGGATAATTGCTCATTCCAATGTCGCTGTCAAGAACATGGCCGAGACGCTCTTTCAGAAGAAAGTCGACTTCAAGATCCTGGTGTCGAACGAATTCCATTTTGAATGGTACGACACGATAGGTCGTATATACTTTCAATAGCCATTGATCGTCTTTCATGCCAGGCACGAGCATATCTATGAAAAAATAGATGAAAGAGTCCTTGTCTCCGATCAATTTCTGGCTGTCAAAGATCACGCTGCGTTGTCGAGGCTTCTCGGTAGCTCTTGTATAATCCTCGCGACGCTAGGAATGCTTTCGAATCCTACATTAGATAGGATTGGTATGTTCAGAGTTGTGCCCGTTGACAGACTTGTGGTAGATGAAGCGTCTCAAATCAAAATCGAAGACTTTCTGGTGGGCTTTTCTCTTGTTGTCGTCTTATCACACCATTTAGTTCCGATGCAGCACATCCTTCTTCATTTTCGGCGATCGTTGAAGAAACTCTGCTTCTTCGGTGATCCGAACCAACGTACGAATACCATTTTTTCAACGTGTTCCCAGCCTCGACTAATCATTTTTTTTTTTGCCGTTTCAGTCCCTCCGTATGGCAAAGATCAAGTACCAGAAATAAAAACAATATTTGATCTTTCTCATGTTGCGGAAACGGCTGATTTTCTAGATACGCAGTGTATGTCGCGATCATTTGCATATCACCTTATTCTCGACTGACCTCTTTTCAGACCGGATGCCTGTGCCGTTGGGAAATTTCATATCGAAATATGTCTACAAAGGACGACTCAAATCTGAGCACGATATCCGCGACGCATCTTGTGTGTCATTCGTCGATACAATAAATGGATCGGATGTGAAAAGTGGTTTCAGTTGGACGGTATGTCTTGGGACCGGGTGTGTCGCTTAGACTTATGTCGGCGTTTTCTAGAATACACAGGAAATTCGAGCCGTGGTAAATATTGTCAAGACGTATTATCGGCACAAAAAGTTCTGTATCATAACGCCTTACGATGCTCAGAGAGCAGCCATCGAAAAACAGCTGAAGAACGAGAATCTTCCTTGGGAACACGTATTCAACGTCGATAGCTTCCAGGGTGAGCATAGAACGAGGATTTTTGATCAACATTTGGACCCTGATCCTCGAATCGACAGGTAACGAGACCGATTTTGTCGTTGTATCCGTCGTTCGATCTGGAACGAATCCTGGTTTCTTGTCGTCATGGAATCGCATGAATGTCCTCCTCACTCGGTGCAAACGAGGACTCGTCGTCGTTACGAGTCGTTCATTCATTGAAAAAGGCGGACGAAATACCCTTCTAGGTAAACTGCAGCGTCAGTGGATGGAGATTCGAGGTAACAGCGCTTGGGTGGACTGGAGGACTATTTCCGAAGGCACTGTAGACCTGCCTGGTGCACCTGGCCCCAATCGTAACAGGCGTGGTGCCCTATTTCAACATACGAATAAACCACTGGCTGCTGACGTGGTACCGCCTGTTCCAAAAACATTGGATGCCAGGTCCGGTGTCCCAAGTCGACCCATGCTGGTCTCACGCCGGGGAGCCCTTCAACCACCGGTGCGCACCAATGCATTGGAGTTTCTCTCCATCACTGGAAGCTCCCAATTCAGAAACCCTGAATGTTGTGGTCCGTCGTCATCCGAGGTGTCAATCTGGTCCGATCGGAACCACTTGACACCATCTCCTCCACTGGAAACATCGGGTTTGTTCCCCAGCACGATCAGCCCACCATCGGGCTCTGACTTTTGCGGTACACCTTCATCTTCAGCGTCAAGTCAGTCCGATTGTGACCAGCGGTTCGACGCAAAACGACCTACCTATTGTTTCGACGCCGAGTTTCCTGAGCTGCCAGCAGCAAACAACTTAGTCACGTCCTTACACAGGCACTCCCTGCATCACCAGGGCGTCTGCCAGTCAAAGGGGGCAAAAGGACACACGCAGGAAGCCCCGTCTGTTCCTGAACCGGTGATTAAAAGGTTACAGATATCGCTCCAGCAGATCTCTCGAGTCCGAACTGAACGTCCATTGGTCCGCAATGAGAAGCAGTCTAAGATTTGGACACCCAACGGAAAGTAAAACGGCCCGTTCCATAAGTGTTCATGTTTTTGTGTTATCAAATACACCACATAGTATCGACATGTAGTGTGTAGACAGCTCATCAAATATATACTCTGAGAGTACCGGGTTTGAACTCCAGCGAAATCCGCGTCGATGATCGACGAAAAGGCGGGGTTTGAGGGTAAAGGGTCTTTTTGGAGGCCTCTGCGCAACACGTGCCAACCCGGTTCTGCAGCTCTCTGTGTGCCAAACCCCTCACACCAGGTTCAGAAGCCGTCGTCGGCACAGTGCCACAGTTTAGCAGAAGCCGTGGTGGCACAGTAAGCTGAAGATCCGCTCCTAGTGCTGCTCTCCCATTCGCGTCGTTCCGTGGCACAGGTGAGCGCTCTGTCGCTCTCTCACCTAATGCAGTAATTTATGTATCACTTTGCAGCCTGACAATTTAAAAATGTTATTATCAGAGTGATTTTTGGAGACAGACTGCGGGGTAACTGTTTTTGACAACCACTCCAGAAAATTGTGAAGTTTCTTGAGAAATGTCAAATAGAAACATGTTATATGATTTCTAACACCTTTTTCCAAGTAGAACTTATTAGATTAATTTCAGAAACAGTTAAATAAAATGATTTGTGTTTATACAGTGTATCTTTGAACTTTTCTTGGGGAACATATTATAGATACAAATTATATTTCTTACCTTTAATTCAGGAAATACATTTTATATATCTTTATATGTATCTTTCAAAACTATCAACTTATTTCTTTCAAATGTATCTTGAGCAAATATTCTTTTTTTTTTTTTTTCTCAGAAACATTTCAGTGTTTTGACAACATTCAAGCTGATCTTCTATTCTGTATATTTAATGACTATTGTTGTCAATTATATATTTATATGTTTCTTTCAATCTATTGACCTACTTCCTTTGAATGTATCCTGAGAATTTTTTTTTCTTTTTTTTTTTTTTCTCAGAAACATTTTTAGTGTTTTGACACTATTCAAGCTGATCTTCTATCTTGTATATTTAATGACTATTGTTGTCAATTTCCAACTGATTTCATCTGCCTTTATGAGCCTCCTCAAAATCAATTGCCAGTGTAATCAAGAGAGTCTTTTCAACTTCCATGGACAGTTTATCATTTCTTTGTTGATGTTCCACCTTCTGATACCTTTGAACAATCTTGACACATAGTCTTCTCCTGTCCGAACTAATGTCATTGAGCAATTGACTGTTTTAGATTATGCTACAATGGCTTGTAATTATATATAATTCTATTCCATATCTTGATCTCCTTCAAAATCCGAAAGTCATACAATAAGATGTATTTCTCTTCCTCTTGATTCAACTTCATTAACACTTTTGAAATATGTAGCCTTCACTTCAACATTAATTTTCTCTGCTCTTAAATATTTGTCTAGTGTTTGTCACTTTATTCAAGACTTCTACTCTGACTTTGATGCAGATTGCTCACACTTCCTGGTTCAAGCAATAATCTTCAGTGTCAAAAGAATAAGAGCCAATCTAATTTGACATAAGCTATTGAATAGTCTACATCATCTTAAAATGTTTACCACAGCTGCAAATCATTCTGAAAGGAGGAGGATCAGACTCTATTCAAGGGAAATGGTTAGAGATGAATAAGCTAATGATGGAAAGGGAGATTGATATACTAGCAGTTCAGAAAATACACCTGAGCAACATTGCTAGAGGCAAACTCTACTACCTCCTTCTGAGAGGAATACATATATATCTGTAAGGGAATGCTCACAATGTGGGATACTCCACACAAGGCAAGGTCTGGAGGCAATCTGCCGACCTATCCAGGTGACAATGCTGAGACAGGAAGGGAGTAGAAAAATGCCAAGCAGCCCAAGGAACTGGCTAGAGAGATGCCAGAATCTGGAGGCTAAGGGTGAGAGTTGGACATGGTCCAGAGACCAGTCCCCTTACAATATCAAGCATCAACAAAGAATATTCAAATGCAAGAAAAGTAGTCTTTATACAAAACAAAGCCCTGGTAAGATGGGCAGAAGCAATAAGTAAAACAATAATATGTGGAATAGCAATTCTACTGGACCTCCTATAGTTTGGAGACAATAATGTGATGCATCAGATATGCCATGCCTGCATACCTTGCTAAAGACTCATATCTGCTGCACATTCTAAAAAAGATGAGGCATAAAGTACTAAGCAGATATAGATGCATTGGAAGGAAATAACACACAGGACATGAATTTACAAACCCCCTGCAACTCTTTCACAATCAGACTATTCAATTAAATTAGGTAGAAAAATGTATTCAAAGTTGAGAGAAATAAGAGCACTAAGGTCAGACACAGAAAAGATACTAGGATGCTAGGCTTGGAGGTATGAATCAGCCTTACTGAACAAAAGAATCAAGCTTTTAGAAACAATGCAATTTACCATAGTTAAAGACACTGTTGCAATAAACTCCTATGTATTATGGAGAAATCCTCACAAAACTTTGGATAACCCTAAAAAAAGAAAGAAAATCTAGGGACATAGTAGCAAGCACAAAGACACAAGAAGAAAGGCTAGAGAGAAAGTCACAGGAAATATCTGAGATAGCATAATAATATCATGAAAATCTACAAAAACAAGATATGCTAAATAAAGGAACAATACACAGAGATCAAATAAAACAAGTCATTTAAAATAACAAGAACAGATGCTGCAGAGATAGAACAACCACTTCCAGAAGGGGAGGTAAATAAAACTATAACATCCTTACAAAATGAAAAAGCAGCAGGCCTTGATGGAATTATACAGAAAGTAGGAAGTATGGAAGGAACTGAGATACATTCATAATATAGCATAAGTCTACTCAGCTTTGATAAAACTAAGACATTTACAATAGTTCTTTAATGACATTATACTATATGGTATGGAACTATGAACAGCCTTTGCTGAATGCTGGCTATGCCTAATGTACAAAAAGCAGGATTGTACATATAGAAGAAATTTCTGGTAGATGAGTCATCTTTTAGCAAACTTCAACAAAGTGTGTCAATACCATCCTTCATTGACCTCCATACTAAGCTTGAATCAGCAAGAATGCTACATAAAAAAGTCTCAAGCTGAAATTCATTTGTCTAGTAAGCATAGTTTCAGTGTAAAAACACTTGATATTCATCCCAGAATTGTCAGGCTCAATTTGAGCACCTCTTGATGTCAATGAAGAGGTACAGCCCAGTGCCAGCCAGAAGAGTAGGAAGTTGAAAGGTATATCTTATATTCTGATGCTTCACAATGTACTCATTTCATGATTTAGATGTGAAAGATATGCCTATTGTGGTTGATGACAATATCAGTACCAAGTCTAGCAAGCCTATGTCAGGTCCTGCTGATGACAGGGGCTCAGCTACACTGGCAAGTCCTTACTAGGCAAGCTCGGGAGGCCAAGTACAGGTCTGGGGCTTCTTGGAAGCTCCAGTACAGCTACAAGTGGCCCAGGGTGAAGTCCAGAAACTTTGGAGTATGAGTAGTGATGCGCGCAAAAGTGCTCCAGGTTGAGGAGCACAAGTTCAGGGGATGGGGGGGGGTTCTTAATGGAGAGGGGAATGGGGAATGGGGAACAGGAGGATTGTATTGATTGGGGGATGGAAGTAGGTTTGGAGGTGGATGGGGATAGGTATGGAACAGATAGGAGATAGATTGGTCAGGAAACCAGGAGACAATAAGAGATATGGAACAGGAAGTAGAGATAGAGAGGAAAGGGATACAGAAGAGGAGATAGAGAAATGGAGGAGAAATATGGAACAGAGATATGAGTCACAGAATGGAAATACAAGGCACAGAGATGAGAGACAAGAGACAAGATGAGAGAGAGAGACAGAGACAGAGACACAAAACTAGATTGGAACAGAGACAGAGACTATGGAGAACTATGGTGAATATCAAGACTACCTCACTTGTATGCTATCCTATGGTTTATATATTACCCCTCCGCTAAGTCCCAGGCAGGGTTCTAGCCCAGGACCGTAGCATCTGATTGTCCTCTGGCTAAGTCCCAGGGCAGGTTTCCAGCCCCAGAGTCATGGCAGTCATCAGGGTGTGCTGGTGCAGGCCGTGGCTGTCTTGCATAGGGCGGGTCAGCGGCTGCAAAGCGTGATAGTGGTGCCTGTTGATGCCACAGAAGCAGGTGGCCTGGTGACATGCTGGCAGTTTGCGGGAGGAATGTTGCGGAATGTTACGTGATGGCTGGGATGCCAGGGGTTTGGATGTATCTGGTGACAGGGAAGCCTCGGAGTGACATGTTAGCCAAGATGCTGGGGTTTGGTGATGCCCAGGGGTCTGTCTGGAGATGGCTGCAGGTGTTGCCGGTGCAGCATTGTAAGGTTGTTGGTGGTCCCAGAGGTGTGTGAGGGGTGTGGGGGAGGTGTGTGGCCCAGGATGGGGCAGCATATAAGGGTCTGGAGATGGCAGGGTTGTGACATTACCCCCCTTCAGTGTCAAGACCCTTTGAGACAGGAGCTGTGGTGGCAGTGCCATGGGAATTCAAATCCAAAGTTAGTGTTGGCATAGAAGTCCTTGGAATTGAAGTCAAAGTTGTATGGCGGCCGTCCAGGGAGTGCTCTGGGGGGATAAAAAGGAGGGCTCACTGCAATTGGTTCTCCATCCTTCCATGTCTTCATCCAACTCCTTTTCTGGCTCACTTACTCCCCCTCCCTCTAGCAACAACTGTGTCCAGACTTGGAAACATTACGAGGCACGGCGGGCAGTGTACAACCATTGCTGGACTGTGCATGAGTTGTCCGTGATGGTCCACCGGCATGAGTGTTATTCCTTGCAGTTTGTGTAGTTTGTGCTGATGTGAGTTCCAGAAGTTGACTTGCAGACCCCCAGGGCCAGTCCCTCATGGTCAACCCTTCCTGTGGCTCCCCCTGTGGCTCCTCCTGTTGCTCTGGTTGCTCCCCTTGGGCATTGGGTACCCCAAGAGGCTGCAATGGCGGGGCAGCTCATGGAGGCATTGGCCCAGGTCTGGGGCCCCCCAACTCTTGCATGGTGTCAGGCACATGGTCTGGTAAGTAGCCCCCTAGTGGTGGATTTGCTCAGCTGACTCTGGGGTGTCCTAATGCATTTTCTGTGCTTGCTGGGGGAACCTTGCAAGTTTGTAGCTCCAAAGGTAAGATCATGGCAGGATTCTTCGGTATGTGAGGCCTGTCAGGCCCACCATGAGAGTTGCTTGGTGTCACAACTCTGGAGGGCTACTTGCATTGCAGAGAAGCAGGGGTGGGATGCGGAGTGGGTCCTGGTGCAGATGGCGGCCACTCCAAGGTCTTGGAGGGTGGAGGAGGCCGGAACAAAACTGGGATGCATGCAGGGGGTTCATTGGGAGTCCAGAGGCAGTAGTGCGGGGCTCAGGGCTGGGGCAAAGGTGGGGCCCCCATGAGGGGTGCAAAGGGTATTGAAGCCCACCTCCAGCAAGGGGGCCAAGCAGAGGGCATCCTCCCCTTCCAGTCATCCCTCCAAGCATCCCTGGAGGTCCCTTTCTCCAGAGGCGGGGCCCCCCAGAGTTCACATGTCTTCCTCTCAAACTGGGAGGCCCATGAATCCTCCTTCTCCAGCGGTTACCCCCGGGCTCCCAGCAGTGGAGGTGGCAATGTGGCAGCAGATGGAGGCCTTGGTGGGGGAAATTTCCCAGAGGGATGTGGAGTTGCAGCAGGTTTGGGGAGAGCATGATGTGGTGCGGCAGGAGCTGGAGACGGCAATGGCCTTGGTTAATGTGCGAGCTGTTAAGGTCCGGGGCCTCAGGAGTGAGTCCAGTGCTTTGAGGGTGGGATGGGGGTGCCCATGGCGGGTCCAGCTTTGGGGCCAGGGCAGGTGGCAAGGTTGGAGATGGAGTTGAGGGCTGTCATGACCCTGCCATCTCTGGACCCCCACACACTGCCCCAGCCCCGACACACACCTCCCCCGCACCCCTCGCGCACCTCCGGAACCGCCAACAACCTCCCAATGCTGCACCAGCAACACCTGCGGCCATCTCCGAACAGATCCCCGGCCATCACCGAACCCCGGCATCTCGGCCGACATGTCACCCCAAGGCTTCCCTGTCACCGGACACACCCGGACCCCCGGCATCCCGGCCATCACATAATGTTCCGCAACATTCCTCCCGCGAACCGTCGGCACGTCACAATGCCACCTGCTTCTGTGGCGCTGAGGGACGCCACCATCGCGCAGCATGACCGCCGACCCGCCCGACACAAGCCCGCCGTAACCCGTGCCCGCACGCCCCGACCACTATCATGACCCCGGGGCTGGGAGCCAGTCTGGGGACTTAGCCGGAGGAATCAGATGTCCCGGTCCCGGCTAGAATCCTACCCGGGACTTAGCGGAAGGGTAGTACATAAACCTTAGGATAGCATACGAGTGAAGTAGTCTTGATATTAACTGTAGTTCTCCGTATTTCTGTGTCTCTGTCTCTGTCTCTGTCTCAATCTCAATCCATTCTCTCATCTCTCTCTCTCTCTCCGGTCTCATCTCTTGTCTCTTGTCTCTCATCTCTCGTCTCCGTGCCTCGTTCCGTTCCGTGACTCATTTCCCCTTTCCGTTTCCCTCTCCGTCTCTTTACCCATCTCCTCTGCTCCTGTACTCCCTTACCCGGAGCACTTTCTACTTTGCGCGCGGCACTATTTGTACCCCGGAGCGTCCGGACTTCCCCCAGACCACTCATAGCTG